>JAUYWI010064199.1:0-15356 GCA_034780595.1 Parotoplana pacifica
GATCATTGGTGAACTGTGGAACTAGTTATTGTTTGAAGGTGTTTAATTAACTATCTGTTACTCTTCTTTTTTCTTTTCTTATTTTTATGTGTGTGTCTAAGTTATTTTGTACTTTATTAATTTTATTAGATATTGTTGTTTTAATTTCTCATAACTAATATAAACGTAACAAATTTAAGTCTGACGATGTAAAGAGTTTTACGAAACTAGTCACTTTTTTATGATTAAACATGGTTCTTTAAATACTTTCTTCTTGTTTATTTTTCTCCTTAAATTACGTTTCTCTAATCGAAATTAGTTGTGGAAATGTGTTGACATTTGGCAGAAAATTTTAGATAAAAACATAATAACAGAACATTGTATAAATTGATATATGTTTATTTTTTTTTTTTTATTTAATGAAGTACAAACCAACGAGTACAGGTACTCATGATCAAGTGGTGTACAAAAGTAGACATGTTTCGCAAGTAAACAATCTAAGCGCTAATAAAATTTAGTAATACATGAGTAAAAAATAATACGTAAGAATATTTCAATTCTTACGTATTTTAATTTAATTTTGTCTTGAAAATGCTAGATTGTTTAGGCTAGTGAAACATGTCGACTTTTACTAATACATCATTTATACAATATTATGTTTTTATTAAAAATATAATCGAAACTATTTTTGGCTGATAACTCTCACAAGATAATATAAATACTTTAGTGTTTTTAGATAAGTGATATTTTAAATATTAATGATAGTTTTTTGAAAATAAATATCAAAATAAACTACATTTTAAACACACATCATACATACATACATACATACATGCATACATACATACATACATACATGCATACATACATACATACATGCATACATACATGCATACATACATACATATATACAGTCCCGGTCATAGATATAGCATCACTACTAAAAAAATCAATTTAATTGTATTTTACTTAACACAGTTTAAACTCTGTCATAAGGCAAATACTGTCAAAACTATCCTTTATCCTCTGTCTCGAGTATATCTCTGGGCTGTTTTTCTTGGTGTCCCTATGCTATCTAAATATGCGAAAAGATCATAATATTTTGCCTACTAAAGTATCCCAAATGGAGATTTTAAATACTGAAGGACTTTCCCAAAGAGCTATTGCGATATGAATCGATCTGTTGTTTCAAAATGTCTGAAGAAATTGCGTGAAACGAATTCTTATGCTGTCCGGCCTTCACTTGGACCAAGGCTTGAGAAAGCTCCACCAACTGATAATACGATCAGACGTTTAGTCATTGCTAATCCCCGGATGACGTCAACAGCCACCAAGTCACAACTACCACAGTATACAGCAATTGGTCGACGTACCATTCAATGCCGTTTACAACTTGATTATCGATTGAAAGCCTACCGCCCAGCTCACAAACCTCGCTTGTCACTCAAGAATATGAGGGACAGATTAGTCTTTTGTAGAAAATATGCCTCGAGGATGGTAGGTGATTGGCGTCGTGTAACTTTTTCAAATGAATCGCCATTCAAGAAATCGGAAAAATTATGGCCAACATGTTTGTCGTATGAATCCCGTTTTATCTTACCATCGGTAATGGTAAAGTGATCAATTTCTGCTAGTGTGAGAGGTGCACTCAATTTCGTTCCTACCTCAATGGATGCCCCTTCATCATTCAACAGTTTTCTTACATGAGGTGTCTACAGTTTTATACTTCTACGAGGTTGTTCTCAATAGAAAAAGTAATAAGATACAAAATATTCATAATCATCATACCATTACATAAATTGAACAATTTTGCTATACAGACGGTGCAGTGGATATAGAGACACGTTTCGCTAATATTTTAATCAAAATTAAATCTTAATTTATCAATCTATGGATTTATTTTTGTAAAAATTATGCAACTTTGTAGAGGCTCAATTTAACAAATAATTATAAAAATCGTTGAATTTTATTTACTATAGAAAAGATAGAGATCCAGCGAGAGTCGGACCTCTGTATAATAATTACTTTATGAGTGCATTCATAAAAAGTGATTTTTTCATGCTGTGAAATGAAATTATATTCTATACCTAATGAAAGTGGTAAAATCTGGTAGGAATGTACAATACTCGATATTAGAAACAGCGACATGTAGCTACTTTGTTACCTTCACTTTTTAGGTGTGCATTGGTTTACCTGTTTATAGTTTACATTTATCATTTCAAAAAACTATTTTTGGTTCATACAAAACCTTGTCTCCGTACTTGTTCGCGCTTTGATCATTCAGTACTCATCAATTCATACATTTCCTTTAAAAACTTTTTTCTTTCTTCTTGTAGATTGCAAGCAATTGAGATCGTTTTACGTAATTCTGATGAAGAAACCAATGTCTTTAGTTTAATCAAGCAACATAAATAAAACAAGCGGAAAATATTAACTCTCTAACTAGTAATTTCTTAACACCACACCCACTCTTAGCCATCTTCAGGTACTCATAATTAAGGAATCTCACCTTAGAATGACGCGAAGTGCGCACAGAATCAACAAGATGACTTCGTGTCACTTCGACAAAGCCCATAGTTGAGCTCAGAACACCTAAAAGCAATATGCATACTATAGAATGTTGGTATATCCACAGAGAAGGTACATACCTACGTCATCTAGCAGTACCTACAATAACATAGGCACCTCTATGGTACAATAACTACTAAAAACAACAGTTAACTTTGATTGATACCCCTACACATTTATCGATTGTAATCAGACACTAAATGATACCTACATAATTATATAAAATAACATGTGTAAAATTGCGCTACCTAATAGAGAAACCTAAATTTTGCTGGCTCAAGTGAATGATGAATCATCCAATTTTCTGTATACCTCTGCAATATCTCGAAGTAGGCTTGATCTAAGTGAAATGCAGACATTTCAGGTACTTAATGATCCACTCAAATAGTAAATAGTTTATGAAATACCTATTGTAGTCGAGCGGCAACAGTAATATGTGGGCTCAACCCTTCCACAAATGACTGACAGAGAAAAATTGAAACTCTTTTTGTATCAATATTTAAAGAAATGAATTTCCTTTCAAGTAACAAAAACCAGAAAATATGTACTATAATAGTTGTATTCTTAAATCCATGACATTGCTATTAAAATATTAGGCGAAAATTCTTTTGTTATCTTTAGAAAAAAGTTATGGTTTTGCAGTACCTACACGAAGTACAGAATTAAAAGTAAAAACTTTTTTTTTTGATTAAAAAGTTCGGATAGCGCCACTACTGGGAACTAGAGTGACACATTTTGTTGAGTGAACCGCTTGTAATCCGGACAACAGCTTAAGTGTCTAGTCATTCAAGAATTTATACTATAAGGGCATCCAAAAAGGGTTTAAATTTTTTACTTTCCATTCTGTGTGTATTAAAATTACATTGATGCAATGAAATTAATTAACACTTTTAAAACAAAATCAAAAGTTATTGAAACAATCTTTGACTTCAAACGGAAATGGTCTTGATCTAGGAAAGAAAGACACCCATAGAAGAATCAATCTAAATTCTTTGTGGCCAAGAAAGACAAGAACCAAAAAACGAATTTCTACAGTTCAAAGATGACATGAAGCTAAGATCATGCCCGTACAAAGAAATAACGCTTTCATTTCAGCTCTATAATCACCAAAGGTCAAACATGTTGCGAATTTTAACGATTGGAATGATTCCTTGTGTCATATTTAGCTGTTAAACACATATAAATGGTACATCTGGCTCCTATTAGAAATGGATGGTTCTAAAAACAAGACGTCTAACTATCAACAACTAAGATGTAGTAGGTAAATCCATGTACCTACCTATTGCCATAAAGGCTATGCAAATACAGGCAGCAACCTCGGCACTGTGTAAAAGTATTGGCCATAAACCAAATTGTAAAAAAGGTTGTAAAGTTTTAAATATATTAATAAATATTGAATTCGCTATTAGGTACTACATACACATAAAATATATGGAGTTCCTTTTGCTTGTACATCCCACACGTTGAGTATAACATGTCGATTATAAAACCATAAAGCTTTTGTGCTAGGTTCTTCGATACTAGTATTTATTTATAATTAAATTTATACATCATGCTAAAAGTACTTTCACTATACAAGGCGTATCTAATGTTGAAACGAAAATACCCCAAAATCCAAAGTTTGTTACATTATACCTTTTAAAAACAGTCAGGTTATGTTGTACGCATATTCTAAACGTCTAGGTAGTCAACTTCTCATTGATATTTTTACCGATCAGTTCCTAAATTAATATATTCATAGCTATTAAATTGACCTCGTCCACATTTTGTGACCATACAGAGTTGATCAAAACAATCTTTTGACAAACTTATGGTTCTTTTCCTATATTTATTTATTAAGTGCGACGATAACGTTGGTAGGAAGGTAGCAAAAAAGTGGGTTAAGGATGACTCATTTTATTTGCGGGTATACATACTTACCCAATATAGTTGGAAGGCAAAATAGAATCAATAACAACTAATAATTCTACCATCCATAGCAGTGACTAATCTAGAGTAAATTGTCATCAACATCATTTTACATAATTCGGTAGGCAGCGGATAAACTAGAAACCAAAATAGTAAAAACGTTTACAAGAAATTCTCTATTAGAATAAAGAGAGGTGAAGAGTAGCTACTTGTACTTGTTAACAAAGGCTATCTCTTGCTGCTGTTGCTACTACTACCCAAAAACACCCGTCAAGTATACGACACTAGCTAAAGAACATAGAATCATATTCACCTTGTAAGGTCTTGAGAAAATTAGGAATGAACTTAAACGGGTCCATCTCACTTTGCCTTACCATTGTTATAACTTAATCCGATTGCGTAATCACATTAATTGCAGTTTAGTATCATTTTGCCTCCATATACCCACGTAACTGGAATTCATCAAACTATTAAGATTTGCAGTATAAATGGGCGTTAAGTGTGTTGACAAATGGAATTTATAAAATCTATAAGAGGTGGTGACATTTTATATCTCAATGTTTACCAATTTCGAATTAAAATGTTGGAAATACTTTAGCACTTAACTCTCATCATTCCAAAAACTGACCCTAAGGATAGTGCCATGAATTTGTTAAAAACAAATTTCGTTTTAAGGCGAAATGAGGTAAGGCGAAGTGAGATGACACCACTTAAACACAAATGTAAAGCAAACAAGAAAATGTCTACCCTCTCTCAGGTAATAGAAATTTAATGTTGCCGGGTATTCTGTTTCATGCGATTGTGGAAACGTATTTTTTGGTACCTATGTATCTACCTACCCCACAATAAGCTGACAAGTTGGAGACACATTTACACTGCCGATAAAATGTATGCGTGGGCTAGTTCTTTGTCACAAAAGGTAACCTAATTCTTCTATTTACATTGACATTTTAGATTTCTTTGAGTAGACACACACATAATATTAGAAACTAACAAACAACCATACTGACATTTTGTACAAACTGAATAGTTGCTATTTTTCTAATATTGCATACAGTTGGCAAAGCCAGGATTGTAGAGATAACATGAACCAAGAGGTATACCGAGTATATTTTTGGAAACAGCTGCTGATAGGTGAAGTTGATAGCTGTCACAAGTTTGGTCAACTATTCAGATACCATCACCGAGGTCATCAACAGTTTAGTGTATTACACATCCAAATCAGATTCAATTTAAAAGTACGCAAATTGTAGCTCATATTAGGTATGTATACATTAACGATAAGATAATTAATTCAATGGCCATCTACTTTCATGAATAAAAGAATAAAAATGACAATTATATACATACCGCACAGCGCAGTATGTAATAAGAGGAATGGTGTAGGTACCTACATAGAAAGTCCTTACATGTAATTATACAAAACATTTGTTTGCTTATGTGAGAAACAGAGCAGAATGAAAATAAAGAATAATGCAATCAATAAAATTTGAAAGTATGAGATATGTAATTTTAAATTTATCACAAATCAAAACAATATTGTATTGTAACCATGGCTACACAATTATTATGAAGAACTTTAACCTAAAACCTGTATAAATATAATCAATGTTGCTTTCTATCCGTTTCTCCTCACGTAATCTCTTCAAGCTTAATAATTTATTAACCCCCATCCGTCGTCAGCCAGGGCATTCTTAGCAGAATATCACCCCCCCCCCACACACACACCTCTTTGTGTTAACAAGGGATAAATACCAACCAACATTTTTATGGAAACCATTTCTGCTTATATTTAGTACCAATGTAAATAGAAGCGCACTGAATTTGCTAAAACAGAATACTACTGGGCAAAAAGCCAATTCAGTGACAAAGAGATCGACAAATATCGATTCAAAAAATTGATATTGCTTATAAAATAGCCGACATCACAATAATAAGTATAGCAAAACGTTTAAGGTCAGAACATTTCTCTTATAGAAGCAAATCATTTCTTCCTAAAGTGCAAATAGAGGTAGGTAGGCAATGCTAAACACAATCACTAGATTTGATAATCTGAATTATTCTTGTAGTCGTCTATTGGTGTTCAAACCAATTAGTTATACGGTTGGGGGCGAAATACATTTATTATAGGTAAGCAACCCTTATCAACACATTCCTAAGTAAACATACTGTAGAAGTACAACCTGGTGATCAGTTTTTTCGCCTACAAATGATGATTAATTTTCCCCACCAAAACCTTCTGAGGACACATTTAGGCCAAATGAAGAAAGTAAAACTGGGAACAGGGAGCTAAATACATCGGTAGGAAAATCCAGAAGCACATTTTTTTACGGTAAACAATGGAGGCTGGTAGTTTATACAGCTATAGGAAATATGCATATCGGAAAAGGCTATCAAATATAATTATTCTCATCTACTTCTAAACTACGGCCTGACACATTTCCTATCTCTCTGTAGATATGTTTTGACGATTGTTTCACAGGGTGTTGTCAACAGATAGCAATCACCAAAAGATAGGCCTAGTTTCTGCATTCAAAATGTGTTTTAAAACACCCGGTTCATCATCTCCAGAATATTAGCTAAATGTTTAAGGCGATTAAGCAAGTGCCTACATACATTATAATGTGTATTATCGTGTGTACCAGTTCAGTATGAATTTTCTCAGAAGTTCAACAATGTGACCATTAATGAGCCGACATAGTTTCCTGAAACCAGTGCGTACAACTCGAGCATCTTGTTACATTCTAGTGCCTGAGCTCCTCTGCAATGCTTTTAGGCTTCCAAAACCTGGGTAAGAAAGATCAACATGCCTGGCGGAAATCAGTAGAAATTTATCTGACTATATAATATCAGCAAATTTGGTTAACATTTATTAACCACTTTGTTTCAATCCAAATTAAATTGACATCCTGTAATTACGACAAGTTCAGTATTCTTTTGAATATTTTATAACAATTTCACTAATGAACGTTTTTCCATACTGTTTAATATTAAAAATTCCAATACGATAGAAATACTGAAAGAGGCATTCAACACATTTAATTCTATCATCCCAAAACTCAATTATTACCACAAATAATGTAACCTCAACTATCAACAATTCCTAAGGGACTGCCAGCACAAGAATCGATCAATATCCACTTAAGTAATCTAGAGGTGCCAAAATACATGGGAGAGAACATAAACTCTACATTATGATATTCAGCTAATATGATAGCTCAATTATGCACACAATTATAGGTTCATGCACCTAATAAAATTCCCAATAGAAATGGAAGTGAGTAAATACAGTGAGCTCCCGATCAAAGTATTAAAAGTAAAATACTAACTAATACTATTTCAAAAAGTATACGAAATTAAAATAGACCTACTTTGATCTAAAACTTCGGTTTCTCGAATTCTATATGAAGCAACCGAATATTTCTGCATAGAGGGAGGTGGCATCTGTGGTCCATAAAGATCGTCATCATGTAATTGGCTTTGAGAGGTTGTTACATCTTGTGCTGAGTCGGCTATATGAGAAGCAGAAATAACAAATAATTATAGAAATAAAAGTGATTTTTGACACTACATAGATTATAACATTAAAAAAAACAATGTAAACCATAGAAATCAAGCCTTGTTGAATTATTCCTTTCTTCACATACGCGCGCCGTGGATGCTGAAAATGGGGGTGCCTTAAGTCACCACATGAAAAGGTCTTTTTAGTAACAGATATTGCAAATGTAAGAAAAATGTTGGGATGATGGTTTGCTTGATTAGAATATGGGGGGAGGGGAATTGGAAAATTTACGTTCTTCATATTTTAGATAACTTAGATACCTATGTATGATCTCCAGCTAATGTTGTCTTCTGAATATACCAAATGCTTTCAATTTCTAGTGATAACTTCAATAGCTTTCTCACAGAATGAAAAAGCTTCCCAGAAACAAATCCAACCACCTAGGTGGCTTAGTTACAAGAATGATAAAAGCACCAAACTTTGTCAAAAATTAGGTAATAATTATAGGCTTCAAAAATTGTACATGCTCTATCATTTTTTCCTTTTTGGATCCAATTGCTTTGGCCATAGATATGGCACAAAAAATCAGGGAAAGTACATTTTTGTTAAAATAATTCAATGTAACGAATTCTATTGGAAGAAGTTAAAATATAATTAATAATTCAAAGTCTTCTAGTTCATGTTTTCATATTTTCAGGTGGACTGCTCGCAAATACTTGACGCTAAAAGATCAAATAGTCGAAAAAACTATGTTAAAAACATTTATGCTTCAATTTATTTGTAACAGTTTGAAACTAAATAAAATATAGTTTAATAGTATTTAAAAACGATCTGGTGTTCTCAATAATGTAATGAGTTATTATTATGGGGCATTCTATTCTATTTAGTATTCCAATTCCTAGTCTAGTTCAAGGTACCATTTTCTATATTTAAAATAAGCCATTTTTATGAAAATCTATTTACATTGTGCGATTTCATAGAGTTAAATGCTGGAAATAATCGTAATAAAATTGTTTGACATTTATCTCTTTAAAAAATGTTAGACTTTAATAAGAAAATTATGATTATTAATTAAAAGTTAATAAGTTTCAGAAAATTCACATAGTAAGAAAATTGAGTTTGAATTCTGAACTTTTAAACCCACAATTTCTCTGTATTTATTCTGTGGTTTATTTATGTGAATTATATCTACTTTTAAAATGCAAATTAAACATTACAACTTTCTTGTTAATAATTTATATTTTTTAAAAGCGATAAGTGTCAAACAATTTTAACAATATTACTTCAAGTACTTAACAATATGAAATTGCACATAAATGGATTTTCATTAAAATAGCTTATTTTTAAATATAGCAAATGGTACCCTGAACTAGACTAAGAATCCGAATACCATCTATAGAATAGAATAGTCCATAATATCCCAATAAATTTTGAGAACACCAAATCGTTTTTAATTAGTAAATTGTTTTATTTAGTTTCAAACTGTTACAGATAAATTGAACCATAAATAACATAGTTTTTTCGACAAAATTTATCTTTATTTCTATGTATCTACGAGCAGTCCATCTGAAAGTATAAAAACATGAAGTAGAACTCTTGAATTATTAATTGTGATGCAACCTTTTCCAATAGAATTCGACTTATTGAATTATTTTAACAAAAATGTACTGTTTTCCTGATTTTTCCTCATATCTATGGCTAAAGCAACTATTGGATCCAAAAAGAAAATATGACGGAGCAGGTACAATTTTGAACTATAAAGTCACCTAATTTTTTGGGGGGACTAAGATTGATGTTGTTATCATTCTTGCAACTAAATTACATCTTTTTTCTAAATAAGCCACTTGTGTAACTATAAAGATGCCACCATTACTTATATGAAAACAAAATATTAAATAGCTTTCGAACGAATCTAATTGATTTACCTTCAGATTTCTTTTCAAAAAGATGAGCAAATAAAGCACTAGATTGATAAGCAAGTGACGGCTTCTCAGGTGATTGGGTTCCGGCCTTCTCCATAGGTTGACTGTAAGATGACGTCAACAATGTTGATGCACCATTGTTATCAGCAGCAGTTGTTGTGAGCTCTTCATCTTCACTACCACTGGATTCGGATTCTGACGAAGCAAAGATGGCTTTGAATAGATCAATAGGTGGCCTGGTGTTGACCTGGGGAATGTCTTCACTCTCGGCACTGTTGTCGCCTTCATTTGGGACCACCACCACCGATTATTTGCTATTAACGGAATCTGCGGTTGGATGTGCAACGGGTGGTGGCTGCGTCGATGGGAGCGAGGGTGCAGTCGTATCAGCAGAGATAGAACAGGAGGAAGATGGTGGGGCATTCTGATGAGAATCATCACTCTTAGATGTCTTTAAAGAAGGCGTGTCCTCAAATAGTACAGAAAATATTGATTTTTTAACACGGTTACCGCGACTTGCTTCAGCCGCTACCTCGGACATGGTTGGTTCAGCTAAAACAAAAATATGAAGTTAGAGAAATTGTGGAGTAATGATTAAAATTATGTTTTAATGAAATCTAATCAATTCACATATTATTCTTTTATCGACCTATTTCACAGCAATCTATTGAAATATTTAACAGGCCTACGACTACGAGATAGAAATGACTATTTCCTATAGTTCGTGGGCCTAAAATTTACAATAGTCAATGAAACTACATAGAAATTGGGGTATTAATGTAACTATAAACTACTGTAATCTTCCAATCAGTCCGTATACATTGACGAAATTAATATGAATAATAAAGCCATTAAAGATTTACAAAACCAAGTCTAATTCTTCTAAAATACCTACACACAAATTTCTTTTAAACGAATCAATAAATTTTTTGTATATACAATACATATTTCACAAAATCAATACTGTCAAATAAATTAACAGATAATAATAATTTATTGTTATTTGGTAAAGTGTGGTATGTGGCTTCAGTAATAACCTAAACAAGACAGTCGGTCGGTGCACTCAGTAACCCCAAGTAGCAGCACCGTTAGAGGACACCAACATCTGTCTCCTGCTTCGTGTCTACAGCCAACCAACGTTACAAAAAAGTTTACAGTGATACCCTCCAGTGCAAATATAAGACTGCCCCCATTTCTGGATAGGTTATGCTAATTGTAGGGTCGAATGTTTAAGTCATATTATTGTGTGTACTGTCTGCAGTAATCCATTTTGGAATAAAAAGGCGGCGAAAAAGCAAATCACCACTGACTCCAGACAGTCTTCTGTAAGTTTGTGTTTTTAAAAAGGTGACAAACAACAAGCTGTCCTTCATGATCGTAAATCGCAGACAGCTGATTGATTGTGCTTTCATGTGTCAACTGACTTTGGGACACAAACGATAAAATGATTATTATGTATAAAGAGAATTGTAACAATCTCATAACCTATTAAGAAAAATGGAGAAGGACATATGAAGGCCAGTAGGAAACAAGAAATTCCAATTAAGGGTTCAGTTATCATATTGTGACCTTGCTAGAATATCTAGTAAACTTTCAAACCAAATCTGATTACCATTAGTTATCGAAGCAGTTGGCTGGTTCAACCGAGATGAAGACAAGAATGAAAAGGAGAAACGATCTTCAGCTTTTGGCTTGACTATTCCTGTCATTTTGGACCTGAAAATGGGAAAAGTACCAACAGTAAGCTATGCTGAAATTGATTATGATAATCTCAATTGAACCAAAGTTTGTTTTCTAAAAGCCAGCAGCCTGAGTTAAACCAAGAACTTTGTTAGATAGATACTACGGCAGCCACTGTAATATTTAGACATATGCAAGCAACTTGTTGCACAGGCCTAAAACCGAATACATACTGAACCTCATTTAGTTGAGGCACAACATGCCAAAATTCATGCAAATCAGTTAAAAAGTTTTCTGATAATTCCAGAATGAGTGGTCAAGGGTGGGAGGTGACCTCTCCGATATTTATACAAAAGGTCAAATACCTATAATGAATGTTTGTAGACTAACATCTGTTTGGTGTTATTGTATACTTTTACTAAAATTAAATTGAACTAGATTTAGAGAACATCTTTCTCTTTCTAATTTTAGTAAAATATACAATAATCCCAATGCCCGTGTTAGTCCACAAACATAAACCCGATCATCCAATGTCTTATTATATCTTTATTAATTTCTACAAAATGAAAAAAATCGAATTTTGATGTTTTAAATAAATATTTGTTTTCTATCCAAAAGACTGGTGTTTTTAACTCAGTATGATCCACCATTTTGGTCTAAGGTACTGTCATTTTAAGATATTGTTTTAAAGATTTTTATTATCCTCATAGCATAAAAGTGTAAAAACAATTCATTCGAGAATTTTCGTTAAATAACTTCATTTAATATAATATCAAAAATATACATAAAAATCAATATCAAAATATAGAAAACATCACACTGCACTTCTGAAAGTAGGTACCCAATCTCTTTCTTTCCAACAGCAGCTAATGTTATTGCCAAAACAAAAAAACAACAACTAGCTGAGTTCAACCAGCTTTCTTCATTTATCCAACAAATATTTTTATTACAGAATTTATAATTCTATCCAATTCTATCTCGTGTTCTTTAGTTGGAGGAAATTAATCAACTAGGAAAGAATGATCAAAATGCTTTAGCATACCAACATTTTTTTTAGTTTTCTTTATATTCCGTGCATACTGTTTCAAACATATTCGAATTATAATTGCATTATCTCCTAAATAAAAAAAGATTCTACCATTTATAAATACACATGCGTATATAGGCACACATTTTCAGACCTTCGTTTAAAACGGAAATCCGAGAACAGGCCTTTCACGCATAGTAATAGTTAATTTTCTTTTTTTATATTAATAGCTTATCTCCAGTAGTGCTCCAAAATCTATTTTTAACAAATGAAGCTCGCTTTAAAAATAGAGATGGAAGCATTTGCAGTTCACAATTTACCTGCCAAAAGTACGTTAGCTCTAACCACAAAATACATGATATCAAATTTTGTATGTTAGCTCCTAATTTTGAATCAATAGTTTGTATTCAGACACTTCATTTATTCCTATGAAATTTAAAAAAAGCTAATCATTTCTTTAAATAATGTATGTTTTCAAATATTTAACTACTGACAAATAAGGATATTTTACATAAAGTATTTTGAATAAATTATTTATAGAGAGACACCAGAGCACAAATTATGGTTAGCTTTTAAAAAAAATTCATATGAATGAATAAAATGTCTGAATACAAATTATTGATTGAAATTTAGGGCTAACAGAAAAATATTGGTATGATATACAGTGTTGGACATAAAGTTTAGTGCACTGGAAATACATATTAAAAAGTCAGTAACAAAATGAATATTAAAAAAAAAACCTATAAAAATATTACAAGACAGAAGATGCTGTGTACTAATGAATGCCATCCATTACAACATTTTATTGTCAATAGTTCAGTACTTCGTGTTGAAATGTTCCTTTTGTTGCAACAAGTAAATGTTTTCAATTAATACTGATTTTTTAATAAATGTATTTTCAGTGCGCTAGACACTGTATATTTTTTGTTTTGCCAGAGAATCCATGGTGACAAAAACATAAAAATAAATTACATACATATATACAAATAAAAATTCATTTTCAACAAAGTTACAGTTAGAATAAAAAGAATGACAAGTTAGAGAGAAATAGATTAATTATTATAACTACGAATCTATGGTATATATGCGTGGAATCTTTGTAGAATTTATTTACGTGCTCACAGTACAAATTTCAAAAAATGGAATGATAGAAGCAGCGATACTTATATACAGAGAATACAATTTACCAAATACTTCACGTGACATGATAAACAATGAATTGTTAATGCAAGTGTTATGAAGAAAATAAATTTTATTGATTTTTTTGAGCACTAATTTCTAGATAAAAATAATATACAGACATTTTAAGTCCAGCAATGAAACTTTTTTTATCTTGAGGATTTCATCGTTAACAAATGTCCATCTCTGTCTCCATTTTTATTGTTTCTGCCTAATGCCCTGACGTGGGTGTGCTTCCACAATGTTGTATGGACGCCACAACAGAGAATGGGTATGTTCTGAGCATCACAGATTTGGTATTTAAAGAAAGAATTTGAATTTACGATTTCTATGGCTATAGCAGGGACCGCGGAGCATAGCAAAAGCTGGGGCTATAATCCTAGGGGGCGCATATAACAGGAAAAAACGATTTAATTATTGATATATTTATTTACATGAAGTGTGCATAAAATAGGTATGGCTGGTTCATAGTAAACCATAGGCCTATAGATATTTATTGATTTTCTTTACTAATATACCTATCCGAACATAGAAATCAGAAATTCAAATTTCGTTCTCACACTTACAATCAACTCATATAAATTAGGAGAAGGATATGTTTTAAAACGTGAAAATTGTACTTAAAATGTATATCAATTAGAATTATTTTTATTTAGTTTTTTGGCCAGTGTTGCTGTGTATAATTCAACGTAGAACAGTATAAATTATTTGGATTATAAGGATTATAATTTGTCTATATACCTAGCTTGTTATATTGTAAAAATTGTATTTGTTGGACGTATCTAAATCGCTGTTTTTTCTCCTAACTCTTAGGCAGTTTTCAACAGATAAGTTCAAAGTTTTGCTTCACTATAGAATGGGGTGTGATTTAACAAGGACGCATCTATTATATATAATATTAGAAGAAAATATATTATAGCTATAAAAATTATATGGACGAAAGAGTACTTTATGCAGAGTAGGTAATTAAAGTGCAAAATAAATATACGTCAGTATGGGGAAAAAATGACAAAATATATTTAGTTGGTTGCTATGTATGTTACATAGGCAAATGTTGAAATCTATTACAGCTTTTGTAACAGTTGAAGAGAAACCTATTTAAATAAATAAAAATAATTCTATAACGATTTTAAATTTAATTTAAGTATAATAATATTCTTCATTTAATTTTTGTGTTGACCTTAGAAGTAATAACTTCAGTTTATCTGTCAAATAAAAGAATTCAAATCGGTTACTATAAGATGGTGAAAATAGCGAAAAATGTTGTTCTTATGGCCATTTGCCCCCTTAGCAACAGTTGATATGCATCAAATCATTATATTATTTTGGTTTATCAATTAAACAACTCATGTTTCAAGTTTCATCCAAATCGGTTATTGCAATATGTTAAAAATAGGTAAAAAACAGTGTTGGTATGCGTCATTTCACCACCTTAGCAACATTTGCTAAGCATCATTTATTGTGGCTTATCAACTTTATATGTAGAATAAATCTTTACTGCAGAAAACAAAAATAAAAACAAAATCAGTCAAGCCTTCGACAGTATTAACATCATAGAAATGAAAGTAATCTAACCAAAAGATGTGTACAA
>JAUYWI010064210.1:0-15354 GCA_034780595.1 Parotoplana pacifica
AAATTAATTTTGAATAAATAAAACGTATCCACACCATCTGCTTTTATTGCAACCACATCATTTACTTGAGGCATATATTCAAGCAATTTCTCAATTCTCCATCTGTGACTTTCAACAACAATTCTTTCACAAGGAATTTGGCCCATCTGTCCAGTAAATAATTTTACTAAATTCAGGTACTAATTCGTTTATCTTAGGCATTATCAATTTGATAAAAGAATAAACAGAACATGAATTGTGCTGAAGGCAGTTGCTTACAACAACGAAAGTTTTGTGTTCAATAAAACTCACATTTTCAGATTTGTAATATATTATAATTGGGTGAATAGTAGCTTAGCTCTGTCCCCAATATGCAGATTGAACTCTGTTTAGGTTCACGTATGAATAATTCGCACTGAAAACCATCAACACAAGAACTTCACCTGTTTGTAAATTTTCCTTTAAATTCTTTTGCTCTAAGTATTGATTTTTTATGCTTTTGAGATGAATAGAATACTTCTGTAACTCGACTTCAAATATGTCATGAAATGTCGGGCCATCAATTGTTTCACTGACAAGCTTAACTTTTTTACGGCCATCGTCTTGAATTACACGTTTACATTCCATGTATGAAATATTTGACAGAATTTCAACATTTCAACATTTGTTCTAAGATATTCTTCTGGGTTATCAGTCGCGACAATTCCCATTTTTTCATGACATTCAATTTTAAACCCATGTTTTGGCAATAGATGCACAAGCAAATATTTCTGCTACAAATATTGACCAAAATAACATTTCTTGGTCTCAATTTGCAGAATGTCGAGTAAGACATTTTGACATTGACTTCTTCAACAAACCTCTTGAAAATGTTGACTGTATAATCTACCAGCATTCGTTTTTGCACCTTTACTTTACCAACTTTTACAAAATCCTTTTTTTCCAGGAAATAATCTTGATACGTCATCCCTGTGAAAGAAATCAGACACTACAGATTTAGCTTTAAGAGCATCTTGACGAACTTTTACTAAATTTCCACCTTTATTGCGTGATGTTTTTAATATTCTTCGCTTTAATCTATATTTCTTAACAATTTCTTGAAAACGCTTCTTTCCTTCTTCTGCACCAAACTTTGTGAAAGAAATTTCATATACTAAACTTTCATTTAAAGTCATCTTTTTAAGAAGTTTTTTCGGAGATAAACCATTGCTTCTTAAATCTTTATGAACCCTACCTCTTGGAGAATTTGGCGAATAATGATAATGGAGGACTATTAAGTACACTAATTGATTCGATTTTCTTATGATACATGCTCTATTTTTGAAGATTTGGCACCTCAATTGGTTCAGAAAAATTACGTTTTGAGAGACTATGATGTAAAAGCACACATAGGTGCACAACTTATGTTGAACCGTTTCTGACAGGTGATCCAAATGATTGCAGTGGAGCTTCATTTATTTTGAGTGAAGCTTAAGTTTTTCATTTTTTTCTTCCAGTAGAATTGGACCTTCAATTCCAAGGTCTCACCTTGATGGGGTGTTTGACACTTGTACACTTAAAATAGTAGAGCTGGCGTTTCACCGCAGGAATTTTATCTGACTCCTACTAAAAAATCACAAAAATACATATTGGATTTAGCAATTTCATTAGGATCACATGGTGAACTTCCGAGAAATGTAGCCGATTTCATTTTTGAACAGGATATAGAAGAAGGACGCTATGTTTCAGGATTAAGCCAGGTTGAACCTTGTGTTTATAAACAAATGGTTGAGAGTAACAGCAAACGCTTCTTTTTCAAATGACATTTTGGAAGGTAACAACAACTCTTTGTTTTCAAATTGTAATGGTTTGCATTGTAAACTGGGTGTTACATCGCCTGTTTGTATTGACAATACTGATAATTTAATTGCAACAAGTCCAATACATAAAAATCTTTTCACCAGAAAACGAGACTGTCCAGATTCAGGACGCTTCAGTTCCAACTTCAAAGCTAGCTAAAATTGATCCACCAAGAAAAGAATGGGATCATTCTGACTTTTTTCAGTCAAGCTGGCTAAAATTTTTATCTTGAGTACCACCATATCTTCAGAAAACAGTGGATTCGTGATCACCTAAGTTGGAAAAACTGGTTAGAAATCAAGGCAGATTATGAATTCCTGAAAATACGAAATTCAGATACAGGATATGCCATACGTATTATGCATGGATCTGAAATACAAACCACAATTAACAGAATCGGATTAAGTTGAACAATAATATAAAGACTGAAAAAAATTATGAGAAGATATTGGAGCATGAGGTCAGGAAGGGGAAGAGAGGAAAATGCAAAAAACAGCACAGTATTGATTAGGATCAACAATTAATTGCTAGGCTTGTGGATGTGAAAAGGCAAAAAATATTGCACTTCCATGGCTGGCTGTAAATGAATTTACTAAAGTTCAGGAAGAAGAAATTGAAGGTAGGAAATACAGAGTAACAGCCAATATGATACACACAGTTTATGCTGAAGCAATGATGAATATTCCCTTTTATTCACATTCAAAATTACTTGACTTGTTAAGAAAAATTATTTGAATATTGGATTTCTAGTTGTACCAAAGAGCTTCTTCACAACGTTTTGGTCAAAAAGTATTGGCTACTAAAATCTTGCAATGGACAGAAGAATTGCATTATTATACGGACCGTACTAATCATTCCAATTTCTTCTTCAGATGCTGAAAAGGGGATTTTCAGTTTTAAAGCACATTAAGTATGATAGAAGGTCATCACTCTCTACTGCAACAATCAATTGATGCTCGATTACGAATAAGACTAAATGGTTCTGAAATAAAGAAATTCAATGCAAATCCATATGCCAAATTCTGGGAGAAGTCTGGACACTGGTTAACTGATTCAGGTGATAAAAGTGGCTCCAATTCCAACAGAAGAGCATTATCAGCAGTTGAAAGACAGATTGCTGATGATTACATTGAAAAGGAAGAAGATGTTCGTGTTATCAGCAAATTATTTTTGTAAATAAAAGAATAGGTCAGAACAGTAGCCATTTATGTAAATGTGTATATTGTTTCTCAGAGAGAACCAAACACATGATAAATACTTTTCATACTGCATAAAGTTTCATTATATAGTATAGCATACATACATACACCTACATTTACATGTCGAGAATATGACTTTATCGTATTTGCACAAATTAACTGTTTATTGCTTAACTTCACAAGCCCTCAATGCTTCCTATTATCAATTCTTCTCCTCCCTTTTTTCTTTCTTTTCTTTCTACCCCTTCCCATTTTTCTTCTTTCACCCTCCCCTCTTGTTTCCTTTCTTTCTACCCCTCCCCTCTTTTCTTCTTTCACCCTCCCCCCTTTTTTCCTTTCTTTCTTTCTACCCCTCCCCTTTTCCTTCTTTCCTCCCCTCCCTTCTTTTTTCCTTTCTTGCCAGCCCCTCCCCATTTATTCACAAAATTTGAAGTTAATCGATTCCAACAAAGTTTCATGACCTCATTGGCCACTAGCTCAGCTATCAATCGACTTTTTCAAAATATGTTTTTCTGTACATACCATCCATCCACAGGAAGTATGCTTCCTAGTGGGGTAGCCATCACCCCTTATCTACGGTATATTAAAATAAAGTTATTCTACAAAGTGTTAATTCATTAGCATCAAAACTTCATACACACATAGATGCTAATTTTGTCTGTTTCTCGTAGGTTACTGTTTATTCCATCTCCTGTTTATAACAAAATAAATCGCACTAGACTTTGGTCAGACACAAACGACGGACAACTGTTAAACTATTGAACCGATCTCAACCATTTGCCCTGTTTTCTAGACAATAGTATTCAATTTAATCAGAATAATGTATAAGATAAATACTCAAATAATAACTAGGTCGCTTGTATGTTCAATGTGTCAAAATTTTCAGTAATTGTGCATAAATTAATTAGTGTCAGTTCTTTTCGCATTATGTAAAGGAAGTAAAAAAAATTATTAAATATTTAGTTCTCTTATCCACTTTGTTTCTGAAATATGTAGAACAAAAAGACGTATGCACATAAATAAACCAAGAGCAGCAATATGGTTTTATCACTATTTTGCATACTATGGTTTAGCGTTTCAACAAATAAATTTGAGGTTGTATTAAATGGATGATGGTTAACCTATATGAAGAGGCTGTATACTAACTTTACGCGAACTAGTCATAGATGTCTTCGTAAAACTTATCGTTGCATGTACATAAATCAGCTGGGTATCTTTTTATCTTGTATGAGACAATATAAAACAGCTGAGATCAAGATCGAACCACGATCTGGTTGTTGAAATAAGCCACCGATATATCTGCAAATCAAAGATAATTGGAAAGCAAAAAATGTGAAGTAGATATTCACTATGGAATCATGTAATGTATGTACCTAAATAAACATGACACCCCCGACCAAACAACTCTCAACAGAATGCTATTTAATATGTGCATAAATTGATTCAGGTTTACCAGACGATTACAATAAATACCTGCTTGGGTTCAAAACACCACGAACAATCTACAAATTTTATATATAATGCTTAAAAAGAGTTAAACAAAATAAAATTAAAATGCAAACTCCGAACTATTTGGTGTTGATATTGTTATTCAATATTCCGACCATTGAACTTTTGACGATTGATTATGCCACCACTTCCGGCTTGTTAAATACAGAGACAATACCAGATACAGATTCACCATTGCATACGGATGTAACATTTTCTACGTCAGATACAGTTTTAGACACTAATAATAAAGATCTGAATTCGATAGACGACGAGGAAGATAATGACAGCACCACTACAACTACCAACCAAACTGTGACAGAGATATCTACTGAAGCTGATTTTTCCCCCAATTCTGTTCCTATTACTACTGCAATATCTGAAACGTCCGACACTACTGGTGATTCATCTGAAACTCTCCACCCTACAACTTATAGAATGGATAGCCAAAATGACACAACGACCACAGAAATAGATAATTATGAACCAATGCAAGCGTCACCGAAAGAAAATGTTACAAGTTATAATACTACGAAATATCTCAATAATAATTTTACTGTAACAACAAATAATGATCAAAATTGGATGGATTGGTTCGTACGCCAGTACCGTCATAACCCCGTCGCTTTCTGCATAATTGTTAGCTACATGTGTTTTGCTCTACTTCTCTACTCTCTTGTTTTCTAATTCGACGTCTTCTTCGTCTAAAATGCTGTAAACCACGCAGAGATAGACATAGCAGCAGAGCTAGTCACAAGTACAACGGTTTGTACAAACTGGACGCTCATCGTACCAAACTTCTTCATGCGACCAACTTGGAAAACCGAGACGACGAAACCGAACTCAATGCCTGTATGGAGCTAGGGAATGCTATCAATCTAGGCATGAATGAATTACACTTTAATACTTTGTATTCACGAGCAGATAACAATCACATGGATTTACCATACATGGATGATAAATAATTAAGTAACATTGTCAGATATTTGCTATCTCTATACTAATAGTTTTGGTATGAGAGTCCTGTCTCTAAAACCTTTCGATATTTATTTCTCTAGATATGCTGATGACGTATCTAATCAAATAAATACTAAATTGCACTTTTATTCTATTACAGGACTCTATTTCAAATCTATTTCTGCATAAGTTGGTTGTTAATGCTTGACAATCATTGGTGGTCGTGGCAATGGATTATTGTACAAATCCGACGGATGTGTGTAAATTTTGCTGTGGTATTATCTCCCCATAGTCATGATGTTTTGGTCAATTTAAATTTCATTTCATTAGTAGTAAATTATCATCCTTTGTAAGTACCAACGAGTTAAATCATAGCTGTGACAAGCACGCATTAACTTAAAAATGATTTTTTTTAAATCAGTGTATTTTTAATTTAGTGTCAAATTAAACAATAAAGAGGTCAACAGTCAACATATAATAACGATTTTCAAATGTTAGATAATTTAGTTAAGGAGAAAGATAAGCAAAAAAACACCATATATGTAGGTATATTTATAAATTATTACAAGAGAAATTTCATTTCAGCAGCATATATAGCTGACAATAATAAAGACTATCATTTTCCATAGACACCTTAATCTAATAGACTACCTAAACAATTTTCTATAGTTCCATAGATTGTACAAGTGATTTATGATTTAAATATATTATGTACTCATATCTAACACAGAGCTTCAGTACCTACACAAATATAAAAAATGATGTCAAGAACATGATACTTTGGCTTATACAGCCCCGGCCACTTCTAAAAATATGTGGGACGAATGTGCTGAGGTTGAAAGGCTGTACCCCCTCTTTGGCAGATTAAACGCTGCTGTATACTGGCAACATAGTGGACAGGGGACTTATCCATTATGTTGGCTGTCTACAGCGGCATTGTGTCCGCACATTTGTCCCACATATTTTTAGACATGGGGATTGGAGTGGCTGGGACCGTATTGTTCCGTTTTAAATTTAATAAAACGATTTTGATAATATCTCAACAGAATCACTCAAAAATGTTAAGATAAACATCTTTTTATATGTAATAAAATCTATAGTTTCATGCTTTTGACATATCCAACTTTATTATAAACAGTTATTCATTTGTAAATACTCTTCAAAAATACACCTTTGCATCATAATATTTAAACTACGTTATAGCCATAATGAAGCAGTTTATTTAAATTCAAATGAAACATTCTGCAGAGGTTGAGAGGAGACGATGTATGAAATATTATATCATTGTTTGTTCATATTTTTAATGTTACATATTTCAGAATTTCTTGTTATCAGATGTAATTATCAGATACAAGGTCCTTGTTAAAGCTACGATAACACTACAAATTCACAGAAGATAAAGGTTTTACTGATTACAAGATCGTGACGATACTGAAAAAAAAAACATTGTCAACAAAGTGAAGTGAGTTTACCACAAACACACATTCACATGAAATTATTTAGTTTACCAATTTGGATATTCAGTATAATAGCGGCAGGACAGACAAGAGGAGCAGATGCAAACAGGAATTGTAATCGACAACAGTCACACAAGCAACGAAGATAGGTACAAAATTAATATACCTATATTCAAAATGCTGAAATCTTTACTTTTGGCAAGGGAATGTGAGAATAGATCATTTATCCCCAGGATGAATGAGAGATATAATTATTTAGCAATTGAGTCCTGCTGTGACGATTCAAGCTATTCAAGTGGAACTGCACAAAATGTTCGGCATCAGCAAACAGACCTCACACATATGCTAGTTATACTGGTACATGAAGCCATTGTCCATATAACGCCACAGATACTGATACTGGTGTAACCAGATATAATAGTCCTAGTGATAATACCTTAGGACCTAAGATGCCATTATTCCCTCCAGCATATTACTGACATTATTATGTAAATTATTTGAACAAAATATAGGGTGTCCGGAAAAAATACATTTTTTAACCTAAATATGGTTTATTTTTAGTAATTGTTTATTTATTATTAATAAGTAACACAGAATAACTTGAGGATAATCACCTCCGTGATCAATCACAACCTGACAATAATTCGTGAACTCTTGGGACTGCTTGTTCATTTTGTAGTCGGACAGACTGTTGAGAAACTTTGTGATATGAGCAAGTATTTCATTGACATTTTGAAACTCCACATTGCGTCTGCTGCCTTCAAGATTTCTGAAGATATACCTGTCGAGGAGATTGAGATCGGGGGAGTATGAAGATTGTACCACTTTTTCTATCACATGTTCTTCCAAGAAATCGCGAACCACATTGGCAACGTGTGGTCTTGCATTGTTATGCATTCATAGTAGACGTTCTGCCGGAATATGGTGTTGGTTTTGCAGAGAGTGTAGACAATTTCTCAAGAAATGAATATATCGTTGTGCCAGACGGTTTCCGCTTCTTGAAGAATTTCAAAATAGGATACACCTGAGAAGTCAGAGTTGGTCAACGTCCAGATCCAATTTGTTTCTCTCTACATCATCTCGTTCTCCGTTTTTGAATTCTTTGTATAATGCTTGTACAGACACCGTTTTCATTGATTTATTCAAAATGCATAGACATAGTTTTCAAATTATATTCCATAGATTTTTGAATGTAGGTATAAGTTCATTACTGATTTTTATGAATGTAAGCGGGCAAGATTGTGCCTATCTGAAGAAGGATATTAGGCGTATTTTTAATTTATTTCATATATTTCATTATTTTCTCACATGCGTTACTTTACATAGGCTTGTTCAGAAAGTTTCACCGATTTTAAATCAAAAGTTACATCGATTATTTTGTGTACTTTCTTTACCGACATAGACTAAAGATCTAATATTTAGACTGCTTTTATTGGCTGGATAACGGCTGAATAGGTAGTTTAGCATAATAAAAACCACTTATAAATAAAACATATAAATGTAAAAAACGCACTTTTTTCCGGACACCCTATGTTACTGATAATTATTAAGCAATATGTTCTGTTCTTTGTTATGGTGAACCATAATAAAACCAGCAATATTACTCACAAAATAGTATTTATAAACACATTACAACGTAGTTGTATTTGATGCAGTTATTACTTAGAGAAGTACTAGTATCCAGGGAATCTTGTGTCTTGTATGGAAATACACTTTTGCTTACAAATAAAACGCTAAATTTTGATGTTTTCTATATAATAAAATTTTGTTTTTGACTGTTGTATTTCATCAGATTATATTTTGCCTTTTTCATAATTACATCACTGCATCTACAAATTCGTTCAGTAGAATTAGAGTGACTTTGCTTAACATTTTAACTTTCCTATACTCCAGTTAAAATAACTTAATTGTTAAGTTAAAAGAAATCACTACTGGTAGTAAATTTGTTACTCAACATTGGACAGAGAAATAGCAAATATGTTGCATTTCTCTTTCTATCTAAATTGTATTTAAAGAATATCAAACTATTCTCGGACAAGTTACAGAGATTTAAATAAATGGAATCAACTGGAGTAAAATGTTTTGAAGTCAATAAACTTTTAATGTGTTAATTAAATTAGACAAAGCTTATTGTTTGGACCTAGCATGCAAAGTAATGTTTTTTCTGTCACCCTGTACATATGTAGGTAGGTCATCAGCCTTGTTTATCGCCTACCTTTAATTGGACTGAAATCCGGCGTTCTAGGAAGCACATTTTCTGGTACACTCTCAACTACGGATTTGTTGTCTTCACTAAGACGACTACCAGCATCCGTATTGCTTCTTTCGCGAAACTTACGGCGTTGGGAATCCTTCTATAAGATCAAATGGGTAAATTATGTAATCATTTTGAAATTCTGAATGTAGCAACTCTACAATAAAGTTCAGAACGTGTTTGCTGAAATCGATAGATGAAAATGGATTATAATGAAATAAAAGGCTACTCGTAATATAAACTGAACCTTATAAAAGACTAATTTTGAAATTTCCTTATACAAGTTCACCTAGTCGTTGTACGACGGTATGATTTCAGATTATATTTATTGTTGCACATTTTCTCGTGAAATATCAAGTATATGAAATATTACTAACCACATATTTGACTTCTTTTCGAATCATTTCTTTCTCAAGTGCATTCTTGAATATTTCCAAACAATGACTCACATAAAAGAACATTTCTGGCGCTAAAGACAATCTAAATAAGTACAAAGACGAGTAAGTTTAAGAACCAAATATGTTTTACTTTTAACAACATATTTTGTACTTAATGGGAAGTATTAATGGGAAGACATATTATGGAGCACCCTGTAGATTTTTATTTTCTACAATGTAGTAACCACAATGCATTGTTGAACCCATGGTTGAACACGGCTTAATTTACTGATATTTGGAACATAAATGGTCTCTTCGTTAGTAAATCCATAGAATTACCAAACAAACAACAGTCCCCAGTAACAAGCTGTACCAAAATCATGTATCCTATTCTGTATAATACATGAAATAATTATATACATATGTTAAAATCATCGTTTGTACCCTTTCCTTGCGGCATCGTCCGGTCGCATGCATTTGGTCTCCTCAGCTGCCTTCTTTAATTGAATCTGTAGCCAAGTTTGAGCTTCTTCCTGTAATCGTCGTCTTTGCTCAATGGACATTCTTGGGGGAGACTAAGTGAATTAATGGTAAACAATAGAGAATCATAAAATAAGTAGATATATCATTAATGCCCATTATTAGATTTCGAGATTAAAGTGATTTGTTCTTGGCTCTTTTAGGGTCACCACTTATTGATTAATTTTTAAAACACAATTAGCAGGATATCCATCTGTATATTAGTTTCGGCGTATTTCCCTCTCATCAGTACAGAGCAGAATTCGAACCCGGGACCTTTTGATTAGCATGCAGGCATTCTAACCGCTGGACCACGGGCTCGTCCACCAACATCGACGTTTATGACTTACAGTCGAGGCAAAAGTTTAGCATCACTAGTGAAAAAACATAAGTATAGTAAAGCACTACAACTGTCATTATACATCATAGTATGTCCACCTTTGGCCTGGATGCAAGCCCTCAAATGTCTAGGCATGGAATGCACTAAGTTTGTTAAATAATCAGGGGATATCTGTTGAGTCTGGAACAGATGTTGGCTTGAGCTCTGTAACACAGTTTTTGACATAATTCCATACATTTTCGATCGGATTGAGGTTTTGGGGAATTCCCAAGCCAGGGTCCAACACCTCAATCTGCTCATCACGAAGCTAATTACTAACAGTGCTGTGTGCACAGGAGCACCATCATGTAGGAATACAGTTGTCCAAGTGATATTGCTAAAGACACGCAGCTTTTCACGAAGTTTTGTAGGTAAACCTGATGATTTATTGTAGTCTTTGGAGGCATGAATCATAAACCAAACCGTTGATTAGAAGTGATAGCGCCCCATATCATTACTGTGGATACCTGCTTTACTGTTTGTGTGACATATCGGGGGTTGTACAGACTAGCAGTCTTTCGACGTTGGCCAAACTGTTCAATGGAGCTTTCGTCTGAAAACATAATTTTCTCCCAATCTTCAGGAGTCGAGTGCAATGCTGATACTTATATATTACAGAATGCAATACGTGGCTACTTTGCGGACTTTTAGCTTTTAAGCCTAAAGACTGCGCACAATCGATGTCTAATGGTTCGTAGACTTGGCGTATCATCGTTGACAAAAATATCTCTTGCTATTTGACGTGGCGACTGGATTGGCTTTAGCATATCTCAAAATGCTGCGTGATTTATTGGCAAAAATATCAGTTTCTCGAATACGTTTTAAAGTCCGAACTATACAACAGTAATATGCTGCGTGTTCTCTTCCTCATGTAAAATAAATATTTGGACCCGTTTTTCCATTTTTATAACTACTAGTAAAACACAAATACAGCGATCAAAGGAAGTCAGCACACTAAAAGTATCAATGTATTTTATTTAAATATAATAATGTTAAAAAATCAATATTTGTATTTTCACTAGTGATGCTAAACTTTTGCCACGACTGTATATTTATAAAGCCAAATGTTGTAGATTTAATGTCTATAAACAACCTGTGTATAAATATATTTCGTGTTGTTTGGAGGTTCTAAATTAAATAATCATAAGCTAAAAAAACACGTTTTTTTCTTTGATGCAGCGTTAGAAGTAGCCGGGACTGTATATTATGACCACTTTTATGGTTTCTAATATTCCGAACATTTTCTTTTCGAGAAACTTATTTAAATACAAATCATTTTTGTCAAGACAATCGTAGAAAAATACCTATCACTAAACAGATCAAAATTAATGTACTATTTGATAACTACTTATGACGTTTCATTACACCCCCCATCATACCATGCTTACTCGACTAAATATAAAAAATATTGAAAATAAAATTTGTTCGCAGTATATGGGAGAAATAAGTAATAAGAAGAATACTTTTCCGAAAACTAGTTTCTTTATTGTCAATTCGAAAAAGTGATAGCGATATTCAAATTTAAATATACAGTTATAGATATCAACGTTAACAATAGACATGTAGGTATACATTTAACATAGAAAACCAAGTCTTAACCTAAAAATCAGCATTCACAAATTATTAAGTTCGTGTTTTAAATAATAAATAAAATAAGATTCGATAAAGTTCAATTTAGATAGTGTTGGATTGGATATTTCATAAAAGAGCATGGCATACAATTCATTATTACATTCTCTAAAATGTCTGTTACAGCCTAATACAATAGTGTATCTAGAATATATTTGATCATTCTATTTTTATATATAGTGCGCCAGAGACCTATTTAATTTGCTACAAAGTAATAATATTATTTATTGTTTAATTTGCAGATGTAATCAAATATACATAGGACAAACGGATTAATCTTCACAGACAACACACTAATCATCCTAGATACACTATATTAGGCTGTAACAGACACCTTAGAGAATGTAATAATGAATTTTATACTATATACCCTTATAAAATATATCCAATCCAACACTATCTAAATCGAACTTTATCGAATCTTATTTTATTAATTATTCAAAACCCGAACTTAATAACTTGTAAATGCTGATTTTTATGTTAAGACTTCGTTTTCTATTGCTTGACTGATTCTAATGTTAATGTTGATATCTATAACTGTATATTTAAATATCACTATCACTTTTTTTCGAATTGACAATAAAGAAAAAGTATTCTTCTTCTTATATACAGGGTGGCAATAAAGTTACCATACAGTGAACTAAGCTCATTAAGTCAATTAAGCTGATGATAGCACAGAGTTCTCTGTACACCTATAGCTGAGAGTCTGTTTTACAATCTGAATGGTAACTTTATTCAATATTTTTTATATTTAGTCGAGTAAGCGACTATTATTTTGAGAAAGCAGATAGATAATCGTATGCGATCTAACCAAGTTTTTCAAGCCATTAAAAATGTCTAATTTATAGTTTTATAAACAGAAATTGATAATTTTACTACTATAGTACCCAACTTATGGTCAAATATTGAGTTATTGGTATTTCTAATGTTTATTAATAATAGGAGGTACAGTTTCATAAAAAACTTCCATCTTTGATGATGTGAACCGGAAAACCAACATTACCCATTATTCAATGTAAGAAAATTAATAAAATGACATTAAAAAAACAATCCGATATTGTCAATGATTATAAATGTCTTCGAAAATATCTACTATTGTTTTTTTTTCAAATATGAGGCCTATACAACTCAATATAGGTAGAGTATTCAGCCTTGTCTCGATAGCTTTATGACCCCTAACATTTCATCAGTTTCTCGAACTAAATAACAATCTTTCCAACAAGTGAAACACTATTGGTATGAATTAGTTTGAATGGATTTTGGAACACAAATTAACAAATTGCTAAATTAAATTAACCTTCATGAAATTTCCCAACTCGTAGTAAAGATACATAAGTTTCAAGACTACCAGAAAAATCTTTATAAGATCAGTTTTAACTTAGCTATTGCGCAAAGTGTACTTTTAAACTGATAGAATAATGCAAACAAGGAAGACTAGTGAACTAAACAAATTTTGTCATATTTATTTTTACATAATAGTGAATTTTTATTACAATTTCAATATCAATGATACATGAAAACAAAACTTATTAAATTGTGGGTTCGGTTTTGTATTTTAGTTCACATCAAACATTTCTGGAGTAGCTATATGAAAAATAAAAATGGCTATTTTTACAAATTTAAATTGAATTTGCAAAAAATGAACGAACATTAATGATAATAATCTTAGAATTATAATGATAAATATTTAATAGTTACAGAAATTCAACATAGAATTAGGCAAAAACGGTTAATCTTTTAAATGCAGGTATAATATGTATAATAAACTAAATCAAAATAAATATATGGTATATAATAAAGAGAAGATTGTGTGATCATAAAATAATTTTATCATAATATTAGTCAAGAATTACTGTATTACACATTATATCACATATAAAACTAGAAAAGATAAATCAATGTACTATAAATGTGTAGGTGCATATTACGCATACAATGGGTCATATTATACACCGATAGGTACAAAGTAATAAAATTTTATTTACAGAATAAAATTGCCAATGAGTATAACACAAAAGATTTAATAAAAGCTGGTTATTATTTATTGTTAACTAACTGCAAAAAGGGTCGTTAAATGGGATAAATGGATAGCAAAGTGTCTATCAAAAAATAAGTAGAATGTGCCGCTAAAGTTTATGAAAAAAACGTTACCAACACAAGGTTCCTCGTAAAATACGAAATTGACATTACAATTCTATGAGAAAACTCCAAAAATTGTAAAAAATTTATTTGTAACAAAAAGTAGTATGTACCAAAATGAAGTTATTTAAAACAAGCATAATTTGACATTCAATAATAATTTTAACGATTCGTATGTTCTTAAAAATGGCAATGTTAGTACCTAAATTATATTCTATTTCTTTAATATTTACAACTTTTTATATACAAGGTGGCGCATAAGTTACCGGGCATAGTTTTTTTTAAAGGTTGAATAGAAAATATTTATTCATTCATGTACTTCGAAGAAACATTCCTTGCAAAGAGCTACGTTGCTCAGTTTTATCCAGCAGTGTCAAACTGGCCTTAAATTGATGAATTTTGGTTTCAACTTGATGGGTGTCATTGCACCTTTCAGCAATTTTGCTCGTACATGGCTAGATGTACACTTTGGAAATCGATGGATTGGGCGCCGTAGAGAAATTGAGTGGCCTCCCAGATCTCCTGACCTAAACGCCCTCGAATTTCTTTCTTTGGGGAGTGACCAGAAATTCTGTATACGCTACACGACCACGCAATCTTCAAAAAGTAAAAAAACAGATCGTTGCCAGTTTCGGCCATTTCACTCCAGAAATTGTAGAAAAGTTTGCTTTTCGGTGATAAGCAGAGCTCGTCAGTGCTTGGAGGTTGAAGAAAGACAGTTTGAATATTTATAAATGTAATTCATTTTAATGTATAATTTATTTTAACTCTATGTTTACTTACTAAATAAATATTTTCTATTCAACATCTAAAAAAACAAATGCCCTGTTGTAACCGAGGACTACGTGAACACGTAGTCCTCGGTTGTAACTTATACGCCACCAGGTATTATGATTATTTTCTTATAGCGTTTTCTATTTACGACTAATTTATATACATACGACCAAATTATATACACCTTTTTCTTAATAAGATATTACCTTTACGACTTATGACATGTTTTTTTAGAATAAAACCAATACGGTTTATTCACTTATAGGCTGTCCTATAAAAAACGGCGTTTTTTTTACCAAAATACAAAATTTATTATTTACTTCATAGAAAACAAAATTTATTAATTTGACAAATCCTTAGATTT
>JAUYWI010064221.1:0-15353 GCA_034780595.1 Parotoplana pacifica
AACCACTTACCTATATAATTTGAAACTAAATTGATGTAACCTTTTCACCATATTTTTCAACATAGAAAAATTACAATCTTATTGTTTATAGATTATATGACTGGAAACCTACATATAAAGCTATAAATAGCATCAAAATGAAAACTAGAAAAAAAGATCAACCACTTACCTATATAATTTGAAACTAAATTGATGTAACCTTTTCACCATATTTTTCAACATAGAAAAATTACAATTTTGGTGCTTACTGATGGTGGGTTTTATTTTGTATCTTTTATTTTAAATCATTTATAGTATTGCTAAAAATTCCATTCCACTCATCAGTTTTGAAATGAAGGTTAATAAAAATATCAAGTGTGTAAATTAATTGTGTAAGTAAAAGTTTTAAGGTGTAAAAAAGTTATTGCCTACTGCATTTTCTCCTAAATTTATGGTTGACAAACAAATATACTGCTTGTATCTCTAAAATCTAAGGGTGGGTTTCACAAAGCGGTATTAGTTAACACCAGGCTTAACTAATACCGCTTTGTGAAACCCACTCTAAAAGATTATTTGGAATTTATAAAACTAATTTATTATAAATGAGACCTCTTTTGTAGGTAATTATAGGTCTTTTAAAAAAATTGTTAATGCATTGCACTGAGTTTTCTATATGTAATTTTAAAAAAGTCTATGAAATGGACAATCCTTAAATACATACTAAATATGATAAAAAATTAAATCATAACATATTCTGATTTATGTAGATAGACAAGAACATAATCATTATTGCCCCCAAAAGTCTAGACTTCAACACTAAATATTTATGTAAACATTCTTTAAATTGAGAATCAAAATATCTTTGCCTCCTTAAATGAGGTGTGCTCAAACACTATTTTTGTGGATATGCTGTATGAGCAACATCACCTTATTTAATAGATTTTAATGTGTAACTTAATAAAAATTTAATAGTTTCTTTAATTGTTTTCTTTTTATTACTGGAAGAAATAAGATAATAGATATTAGCCTATGATATGGCTTATGAATGAAATTTAACAAATTCCAAAATACAACCTTGTATTCCAAATTTCCCAAAAAATCATAACATGTTAACTAAAGTTTACATTTAAAATGTAAACACATCATGGACATTCTAATTTTAATATCTTTAATCTGGCCAGCCTTTAGTGCTCTTTTAAAGCAGTTTATTAAATAAGATAAATGTTGGAAAGTTCCATTTAGACATATTATTTTTTCTTATTTTAAATGTAATATTAGTCTCATTTTTATTACATAAATTCTATATTATGTAATGAGAATTGAGAATTTCATTAAAATATAAATTTGTGTATCAGTGTGGAGTCAAGAAGAATGAAATTATTTGCAAGGGTCATTAAATATAATAAAGTTAAAACAATTAATCTAATAAAACAACCTAGGTACCTAAAAAGTATGTAGCAAAATTATCTTAGGCAATGTGCAGTCACTAATTGGAACTACAATTGGTTTATATTTAGAGATCAACCTGTTAGTTTATACAAAGGTTTTGGACATTAGGTAGCAGTAAAACAATCTCATGTATACTAACTGCAGCACTAAACTTATCTTGTTAATAGGCAAGTTAGTTATGGGTTTTGACAACAACAAAAGAGTAATGATAGAGATATGTGAATCAAGTCTAATTTTGCCTATTTGGGTATATGCATAAAATTTTGCAAATTTGTATGGGGGCCATTCACAGTGATGGCAAGACCTGGTCATAGGTAAAAAATAAAGAAAACCATAATAGTCGAATGATATTTTCTAAATCAATTGTCTTAATTGAATTTCAAATCTGTCTTTCAATGCTGTAGATCAATCAATAAATTTGATTGTTTTCCATTAAAATGGAAGAAGTGACTACTTGAAATTATGAGACAATGCTACTGAAATACATAATGACCTGTCACAAGTACTTGGGGATAAATCTCTTTTATATCACACAGAAGCTAGATAGATTGACTCAATTTCTTCAGACAGGAGAAGTTTCTGAGATGACCCACACTCTGGACAACCTTCAACAAGTGTGATCAAAACCTATATCATTTCCATAAAATTTCTAGAAGATGATGACCCCAACATTACTATTGCTTTACTTAGTCAGGAAGTTGGAATGTCTGAAGGAAGTGTTTTTATGATTCTTCATGAACATTTGAAGCTCAGGAAAGTCTGCTCAATGATTACCCCATCTGACTGAAGAACCAGAGGGTCAGATGTTCCAAGCAATTTTTTTTTCAATTTGGTAGTACTGGTACACAATGCCTATCAGATATTGTCACTGGTGATGAGAAGTTCAAGTGTACCTCACAAGCATCAGAATAAATTCAGAGCTCAACATCAAGGGCATTGGTGCTTCAGCTTATCAGGATAGGATGCCTTCCAAGTTTGTATTTATTCACATCAAAAATCTAGTGAAGGCTCTATAGAAAACCTTCAAACTCATTATCTGTGCATGTATATACAAATTATATATATATATTGGATTGCCAACTTTTTTGCATTTGTTTTGCAGATTTTTTTTGTATCAATTGAAAGATAGAAATTGCAATACCTACTTGTTTATAAAATACATGCTGCAGATGTTAAACAAGAAACCAACAACAGTTTACAGTAACATGTTTATGTATAGTTACTACAGGTCAAAATGTATAAAGTACAAAACATATACTGGCCAAAATATATACTAATGAAAACATATAAAGTCAAAATGTACATTGAACTAAATTCATTTTGTGGACGAAGTAGGGTTCAATTTATTGTGCTATCAATGTCTTGTAATGGTTGACATATGAGTACATAGTTCCCAGAACAAAAGAAACGTAGTATTAAGTTGTCATTTCCTTTTGTAATTATCTACCAAATAATCAAGTTCATCAATATTTGACTTCAGAATCAATTTTTGTAAAAAGTATATTTTGGCCCAATTTCAGTTTTTAGAGGATCGTCAGGTGACCTTGGGGGGGATTTTACATAACTCCACACGAGAATTTTGTACATCATTGATAGTAGATTTCATTTTTTGAGCAGTTTCCGATTTTTGTCATGGGGAGTATTACCCCTAGCTGTGAAGGGTTCAATTACATAAACAAATTAAGTTATGTATAACGTGCATGATAAATATCCAAGTTTTTGGTGAGTGAATAAGATGGCAATATCAGCAAATTGAGTACAAAATGTGATAATTTCTAGAGCAAATGTCTGGAAATTAATTATACATGTGGACATGAAAAAAATCTTCCGCAGATTTTCAAGCTGAAAATGTTATTTTTGTAATTCTTTTAAAAATGAATTAAAACTTGTAGGGGGTAAGGGGTCAATGTCTTTTTAAGTACTTGTATGATTTTATTGTTTTTATTTTTCTAGTATCAAATGGACAACATCAACACATTAAAAGAAAGATTATTATATATTTCATCCCAATGGGCCCTATTAAATATATTCCACTTTTTTTTTCTTTTTCCATTCTAATCCCTGATTTCTGGATTTGGTCTCCATATTTGCCCCAGGCCTTTCCATATTCACCCCATGTTTTAAAATCGCTCTTACCATTGATAGAGGTTATGGACAAGGCTATTATTTAATATTTGTAAAATATATATGTCATAGATACTGAAAATTATGTTACCAACATTTAAAAGTGATTGGCCTGAAAAATTTGGGAAAAGTTTTGAAGATTGTTTTTTGGTATATGTTTTTTAAACATTTTTTGGTAAACTTTTGATGACTGTAGCTTCATAATGAAATATTTTAATGCTTTAAAAATAATACCAAATATTCTCCAGATTGTCTAGATTAATTATAATATTAAATTAGCTTTCTATCTCAATTAGTTTTTGAGTTACAGCCATTAAAATTGGATTAGTGGAAAAAAATTCCATATTCACCCCTTTCAGTTTTCACCCCCACCCCCCGGATATTAACATGGCTGAATGAACAGCACATTCATTGTTTTTATTCTTCAATTGATTTAATAAATTAAATTATTTTTATTATAAAAATACAAACAAATTTCTTGATTATAAAATCTATTCATAAAAAATATTCCCAAATAAAACAAATCACTATTTATTTGTCAAATATATATATAGTATTCTTAAGAAATAACGAATGCTTTACCTACAGATTTTGCATTTTATAAATCAGTATCACTAACTACATAAATTTATTGTTTTAGCAACATGATTAACCCAATATTATACCAAGATCATGATCTGCATGCTATATTCCACAAGTTCATTGCACCAGAATAATATTTAGATAACTAAATCTGCTCCAAATTATGTACAAGTGTATGCCAAAGTGCATACACCAAGTATTCCAATAATACCAATTTGCACTCCTTGAAAGCTCTTGGAAGCTCTTCTTCCTCAGCCATGGCCAAGCTAGCATTGAGTGGTCATTTTCAGTTAATAAGCAACTGTCAACATTCAATTTGCAGCCTCATCACCTTGTTACCCAACAACTTGTGAGGGACTACATAATTTCTGTTGGCAGCATTGATAATGTCACAATCTCCAAATGGATGATGGATGAGGTCGCCCTGGCCAACTGCAGATATAAGGAGTAAGTACTTACTGCAGCATCAGATAGATGACAGATGAGGTTACCACTCTCAATAAATGAAAATTGCATGAAGAAGAGGTTGCAAGTCTCAAGAAATGCCACAAATCCTTGGAAACAAACATATGGTACCTGTAAGAATCGAGCCTACTCCCTATTTGAGCAAATGGCTTACTGAAATTCAATCATTTTGTTCAAAGAGTCAGATGTTTTGAATTCACAGGCTCATGAAATGAAGAAAAATCTAGGTTATCTCAGTAAGACAATTAAACAAAAAGAACTGGGCCTACAAACTGAGTGATGTGTCTTGTTTGTAAGGTGGACTTAGTGAACTTTTGGCATGTGCCTATTATATTAAAACTATACAATCTCAATATTCATTTGGTCCACTATTAGTCTATGCTTGACCATTGTTGTACAGTATTTGTGGTAATTGAGATATACATATGCATATGATAAATTACCTTATCTAGTATCAGGCTTGTCTGTTAATTTTGATTGCTTAGTCGGTGTTGTTTTTCACTTAATTATCATCATCTTTATTCATTCCATTATTAAAATTATTTTTGCATTATTTGAATTGCATTTATGTAGCTATTCATATATTTTCACACATGCATATAATAAATGCCTAATACCTACATTTATTTTGATATATACAAAGGAAATTTGTTAGATTTTAGGGATAATTTTTAGAGCTTCTGAGAATGTACCATTAAAAGCCTACTACAAAGTATCAAGTTGAGATATTTTTGGGAAAAAGTCAGGATTTTGATTTTGCCTCAAGGTGGGAACCCTGTGTAATGTTTATTTGATCCTGTCCATTTCTTGAACATTTGTCTTTATGTTTATCTTCATGTCATTACATTTGTATTTTTTATGTTTATCTTCCAGTTGAAATCCTTCACTTTTCTATTTAAGCTGTCCACAATGTTTTATAGTACTTATGAGTCTGCTATAATTGTTTGATTGTCTATGAATCACACTTTAATTACTTCTCCTACTATTGATACACCATCTTGTATGTGGATCAATTGGGTCTATCACCATATGTTCTGTGTATATCAAGAATAACAGTGATGATAGTAGGCATCCTTGTCCAATTGTTGCTGGTTTGGTTTCTTCATTGTCTATTCTCACTGTAGATTTCTTGAATGAGGGATCTGTCTTTCCAGTCTATTTTTAATTGTTTGAATGTTTCCATTAGTGTTTTCCAATTTACCCTCTCAAAGATAATGAAAAACATATGTACAGTCCATTATCATGTTCAAGGCTTCTTTTGATGATTGTTCCTATTGCCTCTCTAGTGCTGCATCCACATCTAAATCCATAATGGACTTTGTCCAATGTATGTATTTGTTTTTGCTTCCAAACTTCTTGTTAGTATTCTAAAGATGATTTTTAATGCATGTGATATCAGGCTAATTGGTTTGTAGTCTGCACATTCTACTGCATTTGCTTTTTTCTTTAATGGTACCATAATTGTTTTGTAGAAATCTTCTGTTTATTTTCCTTAATCATACATTGAGTTGCAAATATTGGTGAGAATTTTCATTGTTCTACGTTGAGGAATTTAAGTAGTTCTGCATGTTTTCCATCCATTCCTTCTGCTTTCTTGATCTCATATGTTTAACAGCTTCTTCAACTTCCCATTGCAACATTGATGGTCCTCTGAAGTCATCATTGACAGTTTCTTCTTTTATTTGAAGATCATTTTGCACAGGTTTATTCATTTTATTGTTGAGTTCTGTACTGGGTGAGTCAGAAGCAACCATCAAAAATGAAAATGAAAAAACAATTTCTTTGCTCGTCCTGTATGAGATATAAAAAAGCATGGTCTGAGTTTTAAATTTCAGGGTCTTGAGATATAATATAAAGCTGGGATCAACAGCAGAAACTGGCAATAGTGACATCTCATATTGCATGAAAAAAAATCACTAAAGCTAAATATCACTAATACTTAAGTTTATGTAAAATAGACTAACTGTCAATCAATAAGTGGTAGTCCCTATTTTCTCATTCTCAATAATTAATTTAGGGGAGGGGAAGAGTAGTCCCCAAAAGGACCATTTAGGTTTTCTTTATTTTTGCATAATCTGGAAGGTATTGATTTTTAATTGATGGCAAGATTTCATATCTTCCTCTGGAATATGTCTTTCCATATTTGTTATATCCTGTACAAGTGGGGCACCATTTTTAACATCAAGAAAGTACCACCAAAGTATATTGAGTAAGATGTGTTCTCTTTGTAGAAGGCATTGTTAAACTGTGTTGTACACCTATGACATTATATGTATGAAATTAGAGCTTAGCAAGAGCAAGAAACACTGAAAATATGACAAACTCAGTCAGTCATGTACCTACTATTGAATAAAAAAGATTATCCATAGCAGCAGTAACCATGTCTAGATTATAATCAATGTAATTAGCATTGTGGTAGTGTTAAGGGTCATGTATTTCAGACAATAAGTAACTGCCTGTCTCTTTGTAATCTTACTTCTGTTTCTTCTATTACTAAGCTTAGGTACTTGCAAAGTTTGTTGAGTAAATATATCAAGTATACATTTCATGCACTTCCTCTAAAATATCTCATTTTGAAAAAATTAATGCTGCAAAGATGTCACTATTGCTAAATTGTCATTGTCACTATTGATGAATATTTTTATTATATATTAATAGGTAATTTTATGGTGCTTCTGATTTTTGACACTAAAGTTGAAATGTCACTATTGCAGGTTTCTACTGTGGTATACACCTAGTATAGAAATAAAGGTTCAAATTAGGATTCACAATTAGCATTAGATCATCATCACACAATAACTCATGTGTCAGTCCCTCTACATTTCTGGCATTACCTATATGGGCACAGTTAAAACATATAATGAAGTTCAAAACACATAAAATTCAAAATATATTCTGACTAAAATGTATACCAATGAAAATATATAAAGTCAATACATATACTGATAATATATACACTGGTAACAATAGAAATGCTGACTGATTGTGAATCTGAATCAGTACAATGAAATATAATTTATAATCAGTATAGCTGATTTAGAATTGATCAACCAAATGCATATGCTTAATAAATCTTATTATTTTAATTTAAAATAATCTTTTTACAATTAAATATTGTCAACTAAGAACTGAATACACTACTGTTATATATGTTAACCTTTTCAAAAATACCAACCATAAAAAACGAAGTTTCATAAAATGATAATTTTCTGTTATTTCCATGTTTTGAAAATGGTTATTTTTCTAGTTGGTTTAAATATGCAACAAAACAGGGTGGTTCCATATGCCTTCCTTGAAGTTTCATCAGAACTGAGACTTAAAACATTTTGCCACTGAAATTATTTGAATTCCTCTGCCAGACTCATTACCTCTATTTGTGTATTATTTCAGTGATATGTACTAAGATCCATATTAAATAGTTTATTTGGAAATATAAAAAATATTTGGATTTCTATACAAACAAAGTTGATGGCCAATTTTGGTTCTGAAAGAAAATCAAAAATTATTTTACACTGTTACAAACTTATTCACAGTTCATGAAGAACAAGTGAAATTTGTATGAAAGTTCTTTTCATGTTTTGTAAATCCATAAAAACTCCAGCTTCTTCAAAAGGTCTTCTTGAGAGTTACAACTGTCAAATGTTTTCAACATAAATATATTTATGTTGCAAACACAAATCAAAGCCAAGAGTGTCCACTTACTTGTTTTTGATAAATTTACTGATCTGTGTTCAAGTCACAGATAAAACCCTTACTAAGTTGACTTACTTGGTTTTCATTTGCCAAATGATTGAAATACTTAATAATCAATGTTATGGGGTCAATATTAACTTACTTATAAAGCTATTCAGATGCAGCAATATTCATAAAAGTTGTAGGATGTTTTGTAGTATCAAAATTGCAATAAAATAATCCAAAATGGCATGTTTTGTGTTGATTTGACTCAGCCATACAGTATGTATGTATAGAATTAGTAGAACACAAACTTATTTACTCTAATATATCAATCCCTATACATGTTTTTACATGGTGTGACTTCTGCACCACCTGTACATAGAAACTCCAGACAACATTAAAAAACATTTTTTGGGGATAGTTTAGGGGTGATTTTATATCTGTTGGTAATACAGCTGTAATACAGCTGTTGGTAAACAGCTTAGTTTCTGGGATATTGTTGATTTTTCATTTTAAAATTGATGTCATACATAAAAAAGCCCCTGATGAAATATTTTAATTTTACTAGAAAATAATCTATGAACATAGAGGAATTCAAAATTTTGTAATAGTTTTCCATGTACATTTTTGTATCAGTTCACTAATATTTTAGCCCCACCATGTTTATTCTACTAAAACAAAATTGACATTTCATTGAGACTAACTTGGAGTCATTACTATAACATATCTTTTCAGCAGTTCTTAATGAAACTTAACCTGATAGAATTATCTGAACTATTATTAATATTAATAAGAAGATACATAAATTTATTGTTGGAATTTAAATAACCATTGATATTAAGAAAGTTGAATATTTGGATTAAACAATTTGACTAATAAGTATTACCGAAATTATGTAACCATTTGAAGGATTGTAACAAAGGGAACTATTAAGTGAGAGAATTAACAGCATTAACAGAAATTCTGGCATCAGAATTATGAATAAGTAATACATAGTATAATGAATAGATTTGTTGTATTCAGAATTACTATTAGTCTTTTAGAATCTGGAATATTAGGTATAGCATCATGGATGGATTTCTAGAATTAGACTTAACACCAATATCAAAATGACAGAATGTAAAGGATTCAGAATAGAATTAGGGATGGGTTTTGATGTGTAATTAACTATTAAAATTGGCACTAAATTCATATAAATCAGAATTATTATTTGGAAATAATAGATTTATGTTTATTACAAAATATACTTAATTTTCTTAAAAGAAATTTAGTATTAGAATCTCTAGTGCTTAATTTATATTAGTATATCTAATGAGTTGATTGACTGTAGGGGCAATTATATCCAATTAATAAATGAAGATTACTGTCAAAGAATGGCAACTTCAAAAGAAAAGTAATCTACTTTATGGTATATTTTAGTGTGAATCAACAAGTGTATCTCTTCATCCATTACTTTTACTTTGTTCAAGAATTATATCTTTGGGATACATAGCTGAAAATTGATGATGTTGGGAGTGGTAATATCATCAATGTATCTTGAATTATTAGAAAGTGTCAGTGCCAAAGAAGGATTCAATTTAGATACATAGGAAATATAGAGAAATTATTTCCAGGATAAGTACAGGTCAGCATTACCGCTCATAGATATACCTTTATTTGATTAAAAGCAGAGGACCAAATTTTAGCAAAAATGTTGTAAATAATGAAGTCAAGAGTAGCACACAGGTCAGTGCAAGTGAAGTCAGAATAATTCTTAGGTTGAATAGATATAGTTATAGTTATAATTTGAATATAAAAACATTTTAGTAATAAGTATACTTACCTGAGTATTGACTTTATTAAGAAGCAAATTAGTATATAATATACTGAAATGAAGTCTAAGGTTTTTAATCTTATTAATAAAATTAGAATTATCAACACTCCAATAATGACTAATACCAGTGCATTTAGCATTTAAAATGAGATTTTATACATTAAAGAGCAAGACAGACAACTTTAGCTAAATGAGTCATAATACTGTTTGAAGCCCCACTGATGAAATTTATATTTGGAGTATAAGCATCATTGCTAATTCTAATATTAAAATTCTCTAAATAACTCTTTATCAACTGGAACAGTAACATATCTTTCATGAATGACTATGAATTCATTTTCAAGATCATTGATACTAAAATTAGATTTATATATGTATAAATAGAATAAAATCTTTACTACAACAGACATTCAAAATAAGAAATAAGAAATAATATCTGTCAAGCCTTTGACAGTACTAACATCATAGTAATGCATATTCTGAGCTTTTTAGAAATGATGGAAATAATATGACTGAAATAAATATCAAAATGTGATTGTGATATATTTTCTTTTTAGCCCATTTCAAAAACCTGTTTTTAATATCTGATTTAGATAATGTAAACTTTTTTGAAAATTAAATGAACTACTAATCATAAATTTTGCACCATTTCAAGAATAGATATAAGATTCTGTCATTACATTATTATAAGCATTATGAATATAATCTTTAATATCAGGATTTGTGATATAATCATATGAACCATTAGATGAAATTTGTGTATACAAGTATTAAAACAAACCATCTTCAAATTTATACCTTTTGAAATTATGTTTTTTCAACAGTAAAAATTTTCGTTTTAAACCATTTAAATATTCTTAGTTTTTTAACAGTTTTATTAGATTCTGAATTTTTGTTTTGTATTTTTTGGAAAATATCATAGACTTCAGACTAAAACATAAAAATGGGTCACAAATAACTAGAAAATTTACTAGAGATAGCTACAGTATTAAATATCTAATTGTTAAGTTTTTGATTTTGGCAATAGACACTTATTTCTACTAATGATGGAGAGTAAACAAATTTCTGAAGACCAAATGGTACAAAAAAGAATATGAATTATTCTAAAAGTAGCTGGCAGCATGAAGAATTAGATAAACTGTAGTATGGAGCAAAATACTTAGTGGGAAATGGTTCATGAGAAAACAGGTCCAGTAACAATGAAGTCTAAATGGACAATTTTGTTAAAAAGTTGTAATGTAAATGATGATTGTTTTTCTCTTCTAATGTTTTAGGTAGCAACCAGAATATCTTTAGAACATTTATTGTATCTTTCTGGATATTATAATGGATTATTCTGAAGCTAAAAGGTTAATTGAAAAACCATCTTTTATTTTGGAAGATCCTGCAATTATTGGACAATGTATTGATATGTGAGTTACATTTACAAATTCATTAAAAAATAATACTCATATATTGAAATGAAGTAGGTAACTCATTTTTTATGCTCCCCCTCTCCAAGGATTAAATTAATTTTTCCATATTTATTTTGCTGGAGGGGCACAATTTGTTCTAATTCTGCATAATGGTTTGTCTATACATATTCTCTTTTATGATTAGAATTAAAGAACAAGATGGACCTGAAGGTGTTCACCAAATTGGACAAACACTTGCAGATGGCTATGATGGTTGCATCAATGTTTTATATGATACTGCTAATTGGATGCATGATCTAGGTAGGCACTAGTATCGATTTAAATTAATTTAACTTGATACAAATGTGGTTTAGGTTTATGATATCATTTTGTTTTACAGGTGAAGATCAAAATGATATTCAAAATAGAATTGAAGATTCTATTAAAGAAGTCATTCTTCAAAATTATGACAAAAGTGTTACTACAGCATTATCTCTAACAATGGGATTGGAGGTGAATATATTATTTGTACTACAGTATTTTAAAAGAGGACATTTAAGAAACGTTTATTATGTTGTATATACGAGGGGCGATCAATAAGTTCTGCAACCAATTGAGCTGTAATCAAAATTATTTTAGCCATTGAATTGATGTTGCGTAACTAGTTAGGTGCATATGAGATTAACGTATATACGCAGTTTCATTCAATTTGCTATTTCACTGACGTCTGTATTTTGTATGAAATGGAGCCTACAAAAGAGAACATTAGGTTTTATATTTTCACGCTCATGAAACTGGGCAAGAAAGCGAAGGATATCCATAGCGATTTATATGAAGTGTTTGGGGATGCATCTCCTTCATTTAACACAGTTACGCGCTGGATCCGAAATTTTTATGATATGAGGAACTCTCTGAAAAACGAAGAGCACTTTGGAAGACCACATTCATCTTTGACCAAGGACAAAGTGGCACGTGCTGAATCCATTTTAGCAGAAGATTACAGCATTACTATCCGATTTCTTGCCTTAGAATTTGATATCAGTTATGGAAGTTCAGGAAAAATTGAAGCGTTCCAAGAAGTGTGCCCGATGGATACCCCATATGCTGACATGAAGGACAAAGCTTCGAATATGGTCTGGTTGACCGAGGATGAGTCTAGGTCTCAGGTTCTCAAGTCAGGTTTCTGCAACAGAAGTCGAATGTTCACCATTTTCTTCAACGCACAAGGTGTTGTCTCACTCGGCATCATGCCAGAAGATGCTACAATCAATGCTCGGTACTACACTGAAATTGGCTCACGTTCCGGATGAGCGATCCAAAGCTTCATAAATTCGACAAGGTTCCAAAATTCTTTTTGCATCATGACAATGCCTCCTCCCACAAATCAGTTCAAACAACCAGCTATTTGGAACATAGAAGAGTTTAGTTGCTTCCCCATCCACCCTACTCACCCGACCTTGCTCCTTCAGACTTCTGGCTTTTCTCAAAAATCAGATCTCCGGAAGACTTTTTTCTCACATCCAAGACCTATTTGGGGCGGTGAATTCATAATTGAGGACAATACCTAGTTCGGCGTATGCTGAATGCTATCAGAAAATGTGTATGCAATTATGTATACACTCAGAAGGGAAATACTTTGAGGGAATGTAAATGTTATTTTTGTAATACATACTTATATATTTCTATTTTGAAATATATTGATTGGTTGCAAAAATTTTGATCACCCCTCGTACACTAGTAGTGTTTAAAATTCTCAATTAGCTAGAATTACCTGTTTTTCCATATCATATCTTCATTAAGAGTTGTTGTATTTACTGGCTTTGCGGGTATACTTATGCCCACATAAGGGTCTCCTGGCAACCAATCACAATTATTTCAAGCCCTTGGTGTGACTCGAGGAAGTGTGTACATTGCACAAGCTACGTGTGTAGTCAGTACCCAACGGTCATTACGGTTGGGGAGGGGTGCAACCCATTGACTGACAAATGACAACTCTTCACTGTCCTTGGGCTAAGACCACTTATCAGGCGGGTCGGAGGTGTGTTGTCTAGTCCCTGAGCTCTAATTTTGTGCTTTATAGAAGACTCTTGGCAACAAATACACTACTAAACCAGTAATAACATGCTATTAAATTATCAAATATTTATTTGCCTTTGTGGCAGGTCCGTGTCTATAAAAATTATCTTTTACATTGGTTATTGATTGCTTTTTAATATTTTCTGTTTCCATTATTTCATTTTATGTGCCTTTGATGACCATTTTCATTAAACATTGCTCTTAAAATTGTGTCTGTTAAAAATACCTCCACATATCAAATGCTTCAAGTTTATTCTTGTAATGTTCATCTTTATATCTGAAACATTAATTGAAGGGATTTTAACGAGGAATTTTATCAAAGTGAAATTGATCGTTTAGGGACACTCTATGCACAAATTCTGGTGTAATATTTTATGCGTTTATTTTTTTAAACATTTTATTTTATAGATGAGAACTAGGTACTGGTTTTAACCCTTTACACATTACGAAGTTTTATTTTCATTTTAGGGTTATGTAGAATGGTGTGATCAGTTAGTGGAGTCTGCATCTTGGAGAAATACCTTTTATCAACTAGCTCGTCAACCAGTGAATGAAGATTGCCCTCTCCTGACCTTTGCTCTGACCTGTATAGCACTTAAGGTAATCTTGATGGTTTATTCAAATATTATCTATGCATATCTTAATATATCGTTGTATTTTCAACAAACTAATCATAATTTACATATTCGAAAAGTTACATACGATTTAATATTTAACCCATCTAAAATGAGGTCCCAACGGTGACCTATCCTAATAACTAGATATTAAATTCAGTATAATGAAACTGGACGTCTGCCGTTGTCTCAGCGATGCCTAAGACCACAAGAGGACCTTAAATGGTTCTTCCTGTGTTATATTCCTATCCCTCAAAAATCATTTTATTTTCTTGTTTATCCAATTGGCTTCAAATTTAGGGAACTCAATTCTGTTGATTTTACAAGAAATACAAAATTTGGCGTCGTCCCACGTTCATAAAATTATTTTATTTTTATTAAAATTGAGATTAAATCAGTACTACTTATAAAATACATAACTTTAAAAACTAACATGAAATATTTAAAAGAAAACCAACTTTCCATGAACGGAGATTACATCAATTTTATAATTAATTCTATTAACAAGAAAAAAAATCGATTTTTGAGGGATAGGAATTCAACACAGGAAGAACCATTTAAGGTCCTCTTGTGGTCTTAGGTACCGCTGTGACAGCGGCCGACGCCCAGTTTTATTATACTGAATTTATATCTAACTATTAGGATAGGTCACTGTTGGGACATCGTTTCCGTAGGGTGAAGGTCCCGGATTAACTTTTTAAAATAGTATTTTTATTATCTGAATTCTATCTGTTTTTAAATATTGCAAATCAAGTACACAGTCGTCCTAATCCAATGCAGCTAAAAGAATGTTTTAAAATGTCGTGATTGGATATTTTGCCTGTTTTGTGACTTTGTACATATTTTTACATTCTCTAGGAAGATTATGTCGGTGAATTGATTTCAGTACCTAGTTCATGGCACTCATTGGAAACGTTGTTAAAATGTTTGCGTCGTGTTCTGGCTCCATTACTCATTGGACCTAGTTCTAAGTCACCAAGAACTGATCAAGCTGACGATGCAGAATCTCAGAAAATTACATTCGATGAAGCACTAAAACATTTTCTCGTAAGTTCTAATTTGTTGCTACTTTTATTAGCAGTTCATGGCTTATTTTCTTTAATCAGGGATGAATAAAATTTTAACTTTTACTAAAACAAGAATATACAATGAAATTATCTTGTATAATGGGAAGACCCCCCC
>JAUYWI010064232.1:0-15346 GCA_034780595.1 Parotoplana pacifica
AGACCACCTTACAACTACAGCATCAAGGAGAAACCCGAAGCAGTGATCGGTTTCCTGGGGCGCATCGGCCGCCTGGCCTGCGACGACTAAGCGCCAGAACCGAGAGAGAGACTGAAACCTTAAATCAATTTCTAAAAAGCTGTTTTTTATCAATGTTTCAATCAGGTAGAAACCATCACATTTCATATTTTTACATTGTTGATATCTTTATCCAAGGGTACGCTAAATTTTATAACCAATGTAATCATTTAGATAGTTTAGACAGTATGAGTGGGTGTCTCGACGTAAGACTTTACGTTTTATTATCTCTGTGTTGAGCAAAATGCTGAGATTTTACATTTGAAACACTTACATTTGCATTAGCAATCTTAAATATATTTTATACTAAAACTTGGATATTAGGTTAACCGAAGATTCGAAATTTATCTATCCAATCGAATTATACAACATATTCTGAAACACATCGTCTTCTTGGAGCATATACTTAAATATAGGTTAACAAAGCGAATAATAAAAATATGTAATATGAGTAATCACTTACTAATTTATTTAATGAAATAAAAATTTAAACCTGTATCAAAATTGTTACTTTAGATACATTGATAACTAAATTAAGCATGATTTTTATCCTTTTATGATGAAGGTAAAAAAGTATCTTACATAGTTCAAAACCAAAAATAAGTAAAACAATTTCTGGGTGTTAGCTTTTAAAAAGTTTTTTAAAAAGTTTGAAATCAATTTTTAATGAAACATAAAGTTAAGAAAATAAGTCCATCATCCAATGAACGCTTAATTAAAGAAAACTTAGTTATTTCCTGGAAGCTAACCATAGATATTAAATTATATAGAGATAACTAGATCGGCAATCTAAACTAAAACATAGATTTAGAAAGCTCCACTGTGTGCTGCCAAATGAAAGTCGCTTATTTTTTCTTTAAAAACTACAATATTGATTCTTTATGATATACTTGTAAAGCGACACATAGTTTATTTCTCAAATATTTAACATTGAAATTTCCTATGCCCCAACTTGATTTATTCTGCCCCAAGTTAGATTGCCGATCTAGTTATATCTATTTAATTTAATATCAGCTATAAAGCTGACCATATTATCAATTCCAATCAAGCCGGATTTTCTAAAAAAACAGTACCCATCAACAAATTCTTGAGTTGCTCAAAACATCATAGACGCTACTTAAAACAAACAAAAAGCTACTCTTTGTCTCATTGACTTCGGTAAAATATGGAAAGAAGACCTGTAAACTTTTCAAAGCCAAAATGTCTAGGTGCATTATCACTTGGATTATCTCATTTCCTTCGAAGCGTAAGAGCTTGACTCAAAATTTATAACACGTTCAGAAAATGTGTGGCCCTGGGACCCGGGAGAACTGGCAACCTTCCTTAGGAGGATCGGATTCTTCAGACTTGTGTATGATCCCAACAACAGCCGATCACAACTAATCGAAAATCAGTTACGAATTGGATGATGGTAACAACATTTGTTGAAATTCAAACTCATAGCTTTATCGATATTTTAGGCTATTGGTTCAAAATGAATGACGACAACATACATAATTGCTAAAATATGTATTTATTTGATTTGTATTCAGAAGGCCAAATTCTAGTGATTGACCTAAATATGGTAAAATGTATTAAGTATAGTTCAATACAAACCTTGTTTTACACGCAACAAAAATTACAAATGAAATAATTAAAGAACATTAATATTTAATTTAATCATATCTAACAAGCTCTTGATTGATTAGTGTTTAGTTATTAATGTGGAAATGAATTAATTTTTTTAGAAATACCTAGTTAAATTTTAATTATTAACGTTTTTGATAGGTAAAGAAACACATAATTTTGCCTTTTGTAAGAACAACTAGTCCTGTGGATGAAGTGTAACTACTAGGAACAGGTATTACCCCCAAAGTTGATATGTTTTGTTGTCATAGATTCTTCAGTTTATTCTCTATTTATAAGTTGAGCAAGCACATAATGTTGAAAATATTTTATTACAAATAATAGTTTGGGGTATGTCGGTTCGACTTCCAGCAATTTGTTCATAGTTTTTTTCCTTGAAACTTTGTTCTAATAATGAGGGGACAGGAGTGCGATGATGCCTCATCTTATTATAAAAATACATAAATTTAGTTGTGAACGATTTATGCAGTCAAAATCGCCTATTAACTCTACACATTCATTTCTTATTATGAAAAGGGTTTATTCTCTCAATTAGTAATAATTGCTTTGCGAATAATATTAATTTTGACAACGACAACATAAAAGAAAACTTAATTAAATCCTGATTCATCTAAAAGTAGATGCATTATTAATTACAATTTTGAATGAAAATAATTAATTTAACCATCTTATTGTAAGTTATTATTTGGAAAACGGTTCTTTTGTTATAAATTACATAAATAATTTATGAACTTATTTGTATTTTCTTAATTTATTCATAAAGACCTATATATTATGCTTTTTATCCACGCATTTTTATAAAGTGGGAGGAGCAAATTTGTTGAAGAAATATTTTGATTTTGATATTTCGAGCATTTGCAAATCAAAATAAAGGACTAGTTGGTCTAAAACAAAGCTTACAGGTTTTAAGGGATATTATATGGCAGTTCTTGATCTTTCAACTTCGAAACTTTAAATTTAATTTGTGTTGGCATAAGACTGTTTTTTTTTGTATTTTATTGATACAGTAAAATGATACGATTTTAGCCATGTTCTAATAGGACAATATTATTAAAAGTTAGAATTATGAAAGCTTTGCAATAATTATTTTTATACATAAGTTATATGTATACCTAAGATATGTATAACATTTTATAATTACTAAAATTTATTTAACATATTTATATAAATTACAGGGCCGGTTAATAGTTTTACGTGAAATACTGAACATTTTTTTTATTAAAAAAAGTATGTTAGCTGTCCATCATTCCGAGAACAACAAAAAAATGTCAAATATAGTTTTTATTAAAGCACTCACGAACGACATACACATTGTATTGCACCATTAATTACACAAGCACTACAATCGTTGTTGGCAAAGTTGCGTGGCCAAACTATGGATTTACCTACCAAAAATGCAAACTCAACTACTGAGCTAAGCTAAGATTAAAAGCTACACAGATCGCAAAATTGTAACTCAATCTTCTTTGTATTTTTTTCTAATTATGGCTTTAGCATTTTCCAATTTCTCGCATGCATTTTTTTCAATTTATTAAATGTCTTTGTGGAAATGTATTTTTGGTAACCACTCTTATTTGTAGAGGTAAGTACCTACGTATGTATATGTACTAGCTACATAACACATTTATGAATAGCATGCAGCTTTCTTTGTTTAAGGATATAAAATTTCGAAGTCAGTGTGAGATAACATTTTTGAACGTAAAAAATACAATAACTGTGGATTGTTTTACATATTATCTTTAACTTGATAAACACATTTGTTATTTGAGTTTATGTGATAACATTTAAAAACAAGAATTATATTAATAAGAACAACATAAATGTTATACCAAAATTTGATGTCTTTAAATTTTTAAAATCAATTCAACTATAGTACTTTTTTAAAAGAAAATAATACATACATTTTATATTCACAATACGTGTATGTACACACATAGAGCTCATAGAAATTTCTGAAAGTTTTAGATAATATTTTCTGAATAATTTATTTAAAGAAATAGCAGCATTGCTTACTTAGAAAACTAAATATTATGCTTAGTTTTAATATTGATGGGATCATTGACTGCATTCAATAGTAACACCATGCATATATATAGAAATATGTATGTGGAAGTTGGAGAAGGCATTGTAAAGTGCGTGTTAGCCAAACAGCTGCTAATCTATTGTGTTTTAGATCAACTACAAAATTTAAAAAAACAACAACGATAACTTGTCTGTTTATTTTATTTCGAAGTGGTGCAGCATAAGAATGTATTTTGAATAATACAGGTAGCAGTCAACATGCTAAAAAAATTCTAAGAACTTTATAGAAAGGTAGTAGAGCATGCCTTAATATATTAGAACTAACTATACGACAAAATTTCACTGTTTATTGTAAAATGTATCTAAAAGTATAGAAATTAATTTCTTCCATATATGTACATAGGTATGTCCATATATTTTACTTTTATAACAATCTGTTGCTATTGATTGCTGCTTATACCTATTATGTTTTACAACAAACAAACTTATTACATTGTAAATTAGGACATTGAATAATTTACTGAGAGTCTTTTGTCTAGGTCGATTATTGACGTAAATGTAACCAACAATTTTGCGCATGCAATATTATCATGAATATTATTGTCACAGTGCATTTGACATGAAATTCGTTAGCCTATAAGGCGCTGTGCCGTATGTGTGTTTAAGAGGTGACTTCCTATTTCGCAAATTTCTATTTTGCAGAATCTCATTTCGATGAAAATTTCATCGGACGGAAAAATTGTACCATTTCGCAGAACTTTTATTTATAAATATGACATGGTAATACACTAAGGTGTTATACCAAAAGTGTCCGATCATTGGTAGGGTGATGGTTATAAGTAGTGATCGTGGCTATTCTGCGATTTAATACACTTGTTTTTACTGCGAATCGATAACGCTTTACCAAATCAGTTAGAATATTACGTTATGCTAGTTCATCCATTGTTCTGCGAAATGAGCTTCTGAGATATAACACGTAGCCGTTTAAGATGAGAGTTTTTAATTGTTTATTGAATTAAATTAAAAAGATAAGCGTCTGAAAGTAGTAAAATTATATCTTATGTGTGATGTTGACATATAAATATATGTAATACAAAATGTTGTTTATAAATAATTTTGACATTTTAATATTTTTATTTATAATCGGTTTCTAATGTCAAAGCCTCTATTTACACAAAACAATTATTTAGACGTATTTTCCTGTATTTACTATAAGTATTCGTGTTTTTTAAATATTTTTTTCTCATGAATTTGTTGCTCAAAGTTTTGGGATTTCATACTTAATGCAAAGTTTAATCATCACAGAATTCCTTTAAAAATAGAATATTGGTTTAAATGAAGTAATTGAAATAATATTGATCCCGATAACTAAAATATTTTGTTAATTGAAGATCGTTTATTTTTTACTTGATGTACAACTACAATTATTTGACAATTTATTGCGACTCGAAATATATAAATATTATCTTTTGTTAAAGCAAAACAAATATCTACTACTATTTAGTAATAATTAAGAAAAAAGTGATTTGGTGTTCCTACCACTGAAATAATTTTTATTCACCAACAAAACCACTACGATAGCGGTTTCGACCTTTGAGTCTCATCAATCGTAAGTAGGCTCAAACCCGAACCCTCTGGTGTGTATGGCGAGTGTCCTACCTACTGAGCTATCCAGGTTGCTGGTAAATGTGAGCTTACGTACAATTGTTTTAGCGACCTTTTTGATCAATTACAGCTGCTGTTAGTAGTTGAGTAAAAGGTCGTTAAAAACAGTTGTACTGTCTACTAACAGTTGGTAATTTATAAGAACAACAACAACCTAGGCAGCTCAGTTGATGAGACCCTTAAGGCAGAGGAGTCTTTTAACTTGGGCGGCTCCCTTGTTCGCAAGAAAGTTAACATTGACTGCATTGTTAGCTCTGGAGATATTGAGGGTATCGCAATCTAGTACGAGGTGTTTGATAGTGTCTGGGGCCATCAGACATCTTTCACATAATGCAACTTCATAGTCTATAGAGTTATAGCCTTTGCAGGTTGTGGATGTTGCTGCTCCAATTCGATGTCTATACTGTTTGACCTGGGGGTAGTGGCTAGCTCTTAGTTGTTGAATCTTTACCGCTACTAGGTGTCTTTCTAACTGGTCACATTTTACTGCTCTTTTCCTTCCAGATACCTTTGAATACCATTCATCTCTGATATTATACCACCAGTCCCCATGTCTTTTGCTCGCTCTCGTAATGGCGTTGATGGAGCAACTTTCTTTTTCTTGATTTTTGCTGGTGTCCTCTTTGGCGATTCTATCGACCATTTTATTTTCTGAGATGTTACAGTGTGCTGGAAGCCACGTAAAATGCACTCTATTGTTTTTTCCAAAGTCTGTGTAGTCTTTCCCAAATGTTTCTTTCAATTTCTGAATTGATACTAAAAGGTCCTCTTTCTAGTCTATGTAGTGAACTTCTAGAATCTGATGAGTTGTATTTTTTGTTTACCAAGTTTGTTCATTTCTGTGTCGAAGCTACTACATATTTTTTTGCTGGTTTGCCAATATTGATAATTTATCCACCGTCTTATATGATAACACCACTGCCTCTGTTTATAACGCCTTCAATAACTGATACATCTGTCCATAATCTCATGTCCGCCTTCCCCAATCAATGTGTAAAACACTGGCCTTACATGCTAGAGGATCCGGGTTCGAGCCTACCTACGACTGATGAAACCTAAAGAGGTCGAAAACGGTCTTGTAGTGGCTTTGCTGGTGAATAAAAATTTAGTTTGAGAAAAAAGTATTATGGGAAGGTATTAATTTTTATTAGATCTCTATATTTTAATATCTATACGATAGATTTACGAGTGAAATAGTTCTTGAGAATCCAAGGGTAATTGCAAAAATCTTAAAAAATAGGAATTTATCGTAAGTAAGTAAGTAAGCGTATATATTTTTCGTAAATGGGAATCAATAGATATACACATAAAAGGAGTAGTGATAGAATGATAATAGTTACAATATAATCAATATTTACAATGATAGTATAATGATGTATAATAATAGTTACAAGGGAAATCGTAGAAATAATAATTAAAAAACTAGAAATTCAGTATCTATGAAAGTATTTACATCTGGGAAGATATTATAGTTAAACAAAAATAATATGAAATTTTGATGAGATTAACTAAATAATAGTAACATGAGATCTAAAATTAAGACAAATCTTAGTATAAGATTTAATTATTTGTGAGACTGGAAAATGATATAAAATGAAAAAGAATAAATAACGACAAAAGTTCCAGATAATCTAATTCATATTACAGGAGGTAACTTTTCGACGTTATTCCTTCTTCATACCTTTAAAAACTCTGAATTTTATGAAAATATTAATAGTAATTTGTTTTACTAACGACCTCCTTACTTTTATAGTTTTAAAAATATATCATATGTGTTTGAATTCTCATTTCAAGTCGACATTTGAATTTTTCACGCCTCGCATTGTAAAGGACAACCCAATTCTATTTCACACTTCAACAAACTAAAAATTAAGCTCTTTGATTTTAAATTTTGTAGAGAGGTATACATAATTACATTTATTTTAAATGTCAATAAACTATTATCCCAATCAACAACATTTTGGAAATTGTTTTAAATTATAAAATAAAAGAAATACAGTTATGTACTTTCAAAAATTATTTGGGATAATTTAGCCATTTATTTTGTTTAATTTTCTCTTGAAAGGATGATAAACTACTATCATAATTTTCATTTTATACAAACTCGAATTGTATTTGTTAAAATAAGTTTGATATTTTTGCTGCTATTAAGTAGTGTAGTAATAGTAAATAGAAATCTTTTTATTCAAAAATTTAATTATATTTTTATGTATAGGGTCTTTCAAAAAATGTCGTTTTCTTAAATAAAATAGAAAACGTTTTATTTAACGGTAGTTGATAACAAATTTGTAAACAGTTAAACAAACAATAAACAAGAGCGTATATACCACGATTGAAAGTGATTCTGGCCATTATAGGTAATCACCATTAGCAGCAATAATTGTCTCTAAATCTTTCCTCAGCAATACTGCATAAGCGACATTTTTTGCAAGACCCTGTTATGACATACATAAGGTATGTTCGTATTTTCAAGATTATATTTAAATAGAAACAAAAAATATTATGACAAATATTCGCGATATTTAGACATCTCCAAACAAAAGTATTAAATAAAATTTCAAATAATTTGTAAATAATATTTTACAAATACATGTCGTAATATAAGAATTTTTTAAACTGTATTAGTAAATGTTGAAAGTGTATTCGGTCAAGATCAGAGATCAAAACCATCTGCATCAGCGAATTGTAGCAGAGTGTCGCACAATAACACCAGACCTAGTTGCTGCCATTCTTCGGAACTTGAATGATCGCTTGCAGTTGTGTTTTGAGATCAACGGAGTTCATATTGAAAATTTGTTGTAGTTTTATTTCACATTATAATCACTATATGACACTATTATCTACTCTATGCCATTTTCATTGTAAACCCTATGGTGCGGGACTTTTGGGCCACCCCCAAAAAATGTCGCTTATGTAGAATTAGAATGCATACAAACAGGTAATAGATGCAAGTGTTCTTTTTTAGTGTTTTTTTTTCTGTGGTTATGATTAACTGATTAAAATATACTAAGTAAGTATTGGGTATTGAATGTGTTAGGATAATTATTTCAATTATTCGAATTTACAATACAAATTCATTCATTGTTCCTAATATTTTTGCTTAACTATATCTTTATACTCAGTTTGATTAATTATATTTATCACCATGGGGTTGGTTTTAAGTCAAGTCACCGTTTTATGCCGTTTCAAATGACAAAATTGTATAGAACAATATATGGTTTCTAAATGACAAAATATTTAAATTTTATTTCAAAACTAAGACAGTGTATTATGTAACAGATATATCATTTACTTGAAGATAGTATACCTATTACGTAATAATCAATTTGCTAGTGTTAGGTTTCTTTCAAATGTTTCGTATTTTGTCTGAAGCTGGGCGGGATAGTAAGATGATTGTGATTGTTCTTTTTGAGATATGTATTTTAATTAATTCTGGTCAATATTTTGCCCCTTATCCAACTACACATGCTGTGAAGACTTAGGTAGGGTATTTGCATAGCTATTAGTAGCTATAGGTAATAATGTGAATGAATTCATTCTGCTGTGTTGAGCCCCATATTTGAAATTAGTTAACCACATGCAAATGGTTGCGTTTTGAGGTTGAGTCATAAATGTTTCATGTGTCAATGTCTGGTAGTCGAGTTTATTAAATATAGGCTAAAATTAAAATGAGATTGTTGGTGAACAAAGTTTTGGTGCATTTCAATGTATTCTGTGTTTTGTTGTATTTTGGAGGCAATCATTTTAAAATTGTGGTTTAAATAAAAGAGTAGTTGGCTAGCTAGGCTTGATGCTTTAAAAGGTTTCAATCTTGCAGATATGTAATTACATATAAATAAGAATAAGTCTGCAACGGAAGCAATGAATTGATATGTTATTAGAGCGGTGCATCGGATCGGTCAGAAAAGGGTCAGATACGAAAACAATCAGCTAACCAACAAACTTATAAATATGAAAAATAGAAGATTTATTAACCGTTAGTGGATTTATACTCGAATGCTTATTCAGTTTTATTATTTCGTATAAATGTCAATTACTTAAATATGAAGTTAATGTTTTATTCCAAAAAAAAATCCTCATTTAATTCAATTCTTTTATTTATTTATTTGAAAAAGAATAAGATGCTTTACCTGAAGCAGCATGTTTAAATAGAAAGAAAAATAAAGTCATTTTTTTGCCAATAAAATCTAAACAATTTTGACGATTATTACATACGTAAGATTGATTAGCTATCAAAATGATATTCTTAATTTCAACTATTTCAAATAAAATGAAAACTAATTATTACAGCTAAAATGCTGCGAAATTTATTAATATTTTCAATTATTTGGCGTAAAACGCCCTGATCATATAACTAATAAGATAATTAATTATAATCAAACCAAAGAATATCTAGCATAGAAATTAAGCTAAAATCTAAATCTATAAGATTTGTGTAAAAATTATCTAATCACTGGTACTGGAAATGTCTAAAAAATAAATAACAAAATATACTGGATAATGAAGTTAGTCCCATAATAGTAACAAAGAAGAAATTGCTGACTTAAACAATTTTTTTAGCTAAGTTTTCATTTCATATTTTTTAGACATTTTATGTAAAAAAGATTAGCCAGCAGCCTGGATAGCTCAGTGGGTAAGGCACTCGCCCAACACGCTGACAATCCAGGTTCGAGCCTACCTACGACTGATGAGACCCAAAAAGGTCAAAACCGGTCTCGTATTGGCTTTGCTGGTGAATAAAAATTAATTAATTGATTACTTTACAGTTGTAGGAACACCTTCTACTTGATAACTTTTACGTGAATTTTGAGTTTTTATTAGTGTGCTGTTTTTAATTACATGGTTGAATTTTATTCATTTCTATGATGTTAGCACTGTCGAAGACTTGACAGATTTTAATTAATTAATTTTTAATTTTGTATGCTTGTTGCAGTAAAGATTTCATTCTACATATTCTATGCAAGAAATTTTAAATTATTCTTATTTTTTACGTGATCTAGGCGTTTTCACTCCGAAAATTTGTAAATAATAATGAATTTAATTATTATTAATGGGTGGGTTTCACAAAGCGGTATTAGTTAATACCAGGCTTAACTGAGGCTAAAAATAGATAATATTACATACGTATTTGATATTTGAAATATAGTTGAAATTAAGAATATTGAAGCTAATTGTAAGTAATAATCGTCAAAATTGCACATATATTTCATTGACAAATACTTTTTGGATTTTATTGAGAATTTTTATAATACATGCAATGTTTCTATAGAGATTTTGTTGTTAATTAATTTAATCCCATGCCAACTCGCAAAATATTAAACAGTTGTGATAAAAAAATACTTTAGTACCAGCTATGAAATAGAACATACCTATCATTTGAACAAGATCACACAAATTTAAGAAATATTTTTATTTAATAAAAAATAGCGAAGTAACATTTTCAATTTAAGGAAAATTATCTTCGGTTAGTTAGGTTGCCCCAAAATTTGATCAGAATTTGAAAGCTTTACAGGTCATACCGTCTATAACGAAACTATTATATTCTTGTTTTGTTGTTGCTTTATCTATTTGTGAAAAAGACAGATGCCATAATTTTAAAATGAATGTTCCCCAATAATTACACCGACTCAGTGACGAATCACCCTGTCAACAAGTCCAATATATGTAGAAGTTGCGTATTATTCGACAGTATATGTTGTCTTTTTATATATTATTCAACAACTTCTGCTGCATAATCAGAGAACTGAGGTAATATAACTCAGTGGACGGCCAATTTGAAAACTTGGTCCAACTTTTTAGCATAGTAGTTAGTTTTGCGAGAAGCCATGATGATGTAACACGGCGTTATGAATGAGTTTATAAGCAGCAATCCATAAAGATGAATAATGTTATCAAGATCGATGGTTCTGTTACTTCGAGATAAACAAAACTAAAGTTGATCTAGCGACGAAGACATGGACATTTAACCCAAAAACTTTGTATTTCCATTGAATACACGAGCTGAGCTGACTGTTTCTCACTTAGTCAGACGCAGGATCGCCGCCTATGCATTTTCTCCGATACATTTTCTGTTATTATTTGCAAGCGCAGTTAAATTCAAATTTTCAATCCATATTCTGTCAATTAGCTTCTGGGCAGAGCCGAGGTGATTTGCAACAAACTCTATTATTATTGAATGATTTTTAAAAAAAAATAGGTAAACGTTTTCTACATGCAGCTCAGCTAATATGAAAGCGCCTTCAATGTTGTAATTTATATGCCGCTACTCATATTGTTGTTTTCCAGTCGAACATATCGAAGCAAATTATGTACATTTTGTCAATTTTCTCTTTTTTTCGTCGAATTAATAAAAGCACAATTGTTAATATTTAGTTTAATATACACATAGTTGGAATTAAACTCCAAAGGTAAATGAACCATGTATGTATATTTAAATATCAATTTAAGTGAATATTCCTTATGGTAAATATTGATCGTATGCCTACATATGTAGACTGCAATGGTTAATAACACAGATTGCAGATTAAAATTTCAATATAATTTTAAGTTAACATTTAATTAAAATTTTATCTAAAATAAAACGGCATTTTTATTATTATTTTACCATATTACAAATAAAATCCAACTTACAGTTATGCTCATTTTTTAAAAATAGGTACTATTTTGGATATTATATATATGTGTAAATGAATCAATTATAATTAACAATTGTGTATTATGTATTTTCGATGTATTATTCATAAAATAAAACAAATGATATATCAATTAAGTAATTATATATACAAGTTTCTCTCTCTCTATATATATAATATATATGCAGATAGATGGGGAGAGAGAGACTTGTATGTATAATTACCTAATTGATTATATCATTTATTTTATTTTATGAATAATACATCAAAAATACATACATACTAATATAATTGATTCAAGTTGAACCTACAGAACTATCAAATGTTGATGGTGATTCATTGCCTAATATACAAATAATCCTTTTCTGGTTCAATTCTCCGTTAATATCATCTACTCACTTTTTCTTGACTGATTTCTTATTGACGCGTTGACTTCTCTAATATCTTAATCTCTATTAAGATCAACTAAAAATGTGTTATCATCAAGAATTAAGGTGAACAGTAGGTACGTACCTACCCATGACCTAAGTAGGTCTAACAAACTGACCTTTTTATGCCTTGCATTTTCTTCTTCTTCAGTGACCTTATAGAGTTTTAAATGCAAAAGACATGATGATAATGTCCAACAAAATCAATGTTATTGTCGTTGAATGCACAAAATGACAGTTTTATTTAGTAATTTTACAATAAACTAGCGTTATATTTCACTTATTGTTTTAAAATAACATATTGTATCTGTTTACTGGATATTAGATTCAAATAACAAAATTCTTGAGGTAATAATGTTTTACCTGAATTGCATAATTAAAGAAACATGGTTAAAATTAGTTAAATACGAGTTTTTTTTCAAAATTGTTACTAAATTCATATTTTTCTAAAAATAAAATAGATTTTCTTCACAGTAAATTTTATATTGATAACTATAATTGGTTTTCAATGTTGAAAAATATATTTAAGGATTTTTTTGTCTAAATGATAACTTATAAATTTTATGCTTAAATAGAATTTAAAAATCCAAATAAAATTGTAATTTTGGATGGAGCGAACATAGCGGAAGATGAGCCGGAGTATTGAGTGCGGTTCACTTGGTTAGAGAAAATATTTCTCATGATAGACTTATGTACATAGTTTTTAGTTCTGTACAATAAACTTGGCAGGTTTAAATTTAAAATATCTTTCTAGTTCCAGAGAAAGTGACTGATCATGTGAAATTTGGCCCACGCACATACAAAACTTACCTAAATTTTATGTAACAATATTCAAATTTTGCAATACAACCTGTGTGATGATAAGAAAAATTTTGGTAACATGTGTGGAGTTCTTGTCCAACTATTGTTGCCGATCTTGTCTACTAAGATGAATAATATTATTTTAAAGTGAATTCTATTAAAATATTATTTTTAGATTAAAAAAAAACACATGCATTTTAACTAACCGCTAGTTTTGTTTTATGTACCGATAAAGATAGTGTGAAATTTAATAGTTTCTAGTATTAATTAAATAATAATTTAAGAATTTTAATTCTATTATAAACATTCTAATTATATCTATGTGTATAGCAAACTATAAACACTTAGAAATTGTTGTGTATATGTAGGCATACAATATAAGGTATAGGTATAATATAATACAAATTAGAAAATGATTTTTTTATTGTAAACATGGCGCCTATTTCAAAATTATAATATTATATTATTGTCAACCTAAACAATTATTAGTTTTAAAATCAAATATTAAATTTCTCTTTGCACCTTCACTTTGTGACGTTGGCTTAACGGAACCTTTGTAATCTAATACATCACAGGTTTTAGTCAATTATTTACAGATTGAGAAGAATTTAATGCGTTGCTACAGTTCTTCTATATTAAAGACTTAGATAGACAGAATGCTGTAAAAAATTATGGACAGTTCTATGATGTTAGTCATAAAGGTTTGAATTATTATTGTTTAAAATATATAACTTGTTAAATTGCTATATAGTTTTAAAGTTTCGTAAGACTTGAGTGTTATTGCTTTATTACTCGTGTAAATTGATTCTTGAATTTGGTTTCTTTTCTTGAGGTACTGAAGATGAGTCATGACATTCAAGTCTAGTTTATTAACTTAAATTTTTTTTTGTAAAATGCTATTTTTACTATAGGTATTGGTTGTTTTTCTATGATTTAATGTATAAATAGAAAAGGGTTGCATTGCTCTTGGGTGCGAGTTTGTGGTTTTAGACCGGGTCACAGAGGGTTTTAATCATAATTTCAAGTCTCAAAGGTTTTGTTACATAGTACCTACCTATATGTGAATACAAGTTCAGAAAGGTACATAAGTCTTGGGTTGCACAAATATTGCATATAGATTCTGTAGTGGTCATTCAAAGGGGTCACTCAGTGTATTTTTCCATGCTAAAAAATGTGAAAATGGATATTTCAATTTACTTCAAATGTATACTATGATAGAAGTATTTAAAAAAATTTGGTGTGGTCCAACGTACACAAGAGACTTTTTATAAAATAGTTAAATTAAATAGAATTATAATTTACTTTTACGAAGACATCTTTCTTGTGGACGTAGAACTACGTTACTTTTTTGATTGCTTGTAACATCATGAGAAATTAGTAGTATAAATTTGAAGTAAATCGAAATAACCTTTTTCATCGATATTTTCAGCATAATAAATATACCTACATTGATCCACCGCAGAATCTGTATATGTAAAATGAAATCTTTACTGCAGCCAACATACAAAATTAAAAATTAAAATCTTTCAAGCCTTGCTTTTCTGAACTTGTATTCACCTATACAGGGTTGCTAAAAAGAAACAAAAGAAACCGTGTACCTTTGCATTTTTATTGAAATTTCATTAAACTGACATCTAAAATTATTTTTGAACAAACTACCTATCCACAGTGTTCGTATTACATTTCTGTTTCAATTTAGACTCCCTATGATTGCATGACACAGAATTTATTGATTTATTGATTGCAATTAGCTGTTAAACTTAGCGGATGCACTCCTTTACTTCGAGCATAGAGGGGTAGAATGACAATAAGCTTAGCTGTGATTGGCTATTCACTGGGTGATGTTAGCTTCCAAGTGAGTAGAGCCCCGGTGGACAGGGTTCCGACCCGCCTGAAAAGTGGTCAAGGTGTCCTCATGGGAGCCGTTCTTAGACCAAGGACCGTGAAGAGGTTGTCATTGCCGGTTAATGTATTGCGCCCCCCGTGGTGACCGATGGGTACTGATTACGTCGTGTATAGCTTGCGAAATTCACACACTTTCCTGGGTCACAGGTTTAAGGGATATTGTCTTCTTCTTAATACTGGATCGGGGGA
>JAUYWI010064243.1:0-15338 GCA_034780595.1 Parotoplana pacifica
ATAAATTGTGAAATCAACAATTATGCATAATTGTTTACTTCGCAAAACAATTTTCCATAATTGTTAAGCGATTATGCATAATTGTTGATTTCGCAAATTTGTTCTAACATATATATTTCCATATTATTACGACTATAGAAATCCATATGCAATTTTTTGTCCTCACGATTACTAAGGAGTGTTCTATAAATAAATAAATCTTGTTTTGTTGATCTTTCTATTTTAGCAAACCACGGTGGGCCTTGGTGACATGACATCTGGTCTTCACACGGAAGAGAACAGCGCCATGAAGGACGTGGCAATGATTCTTCGCCTCCTACACATCCACCAGCTGCGAGATCTGCATACTGCAATCAACAGTGCCATTGTGCAAGTACAGAAACTGACCGCTGATCCAAAAACCGACGAGAGGCTTGGCAAAGTTGGATTTTAATTTACTTACGATTAGTTTTTATTTTTCATTTGGTTTCGTCAAATGCTTCATATTGTCGAACTGTAACTGATCAATACACTTGTGCTGACTATAACAGGAAGATTGTTGACGTTGCTTTCGTTGTGTATAGTCTGCACCCTGATTTAGTATTAGACGCTACTATCTAGCCAACTAAAGACATTTAAATATCAAGTTTTCTGTGATTTTTCTTGTGGCAAAAACAGTGAAACAACTGCGGTCTTCATTTAACATTTTCTTTCTATTTCATTATTCCTATTATACATGTATCTGTTTTATTAAATTCAAGACAATTTGTTGTGCATTATTTGAGTATTTTGTGCAATGTAATATATTTTTCATAAATAAACTTTTTGAATAAACAAGAAAATGGAATAAAGCAATAATTAAGTCAATGAATTGTTAAATTTTTGTATAATTTTAGGTAAAGTTGACTTATTTTGTGAACAGTTTGTATATAATAGCCACTTATTCTAAATGATAATATCTGTATTTTGTATGCTGTGGACTGCAAATGGCACATGTTTTTGGGAATTGCTTATAATGTGATGATCTTTGAGTAACACATATACCACACACTTTATAATCTGTTTACTTCCCGATTCATTTTGTATAAAGATCTGTTGTTTAAGGTTTTAAATATATTTGTTTGAGTTTTTAATAGTCATGATTGACATTGTTTTGAACACCTTTTAGCATTAGTTTAAAAAAGCGTTTTTATAATATACAGGGAAGTAAAATGATTTACTTCATAAATTTGAAATCAGTGATTGAGTCAACACGGATCTAAGTTTTATTAATTCAAGTTGAAAAATTATAAATAAGTGATTTATGTATTTGTTGCTATATAAATTGTAGATGGGTACATAATATGTAATATAATATTTACAGCACTATTAAGTAAAGATGAATACCACAGACAGAGTTGGAAGCACACAGAGGAAATAAGTTCTGTTTGTATTATCAGCTCTGAGATTATAAAAATTTATTTTGTACACTTAGGTATGTACATGAATTTAGTTTAAATAATATAATTACATTTGTTGACCGTCGTATCTCTAAAACTGTCGTATTTCGATTAAAAGATGTTAAAAATCTACACAATGAAAGATTGGCTTAACAGATCATCCCAAGGACGCTAGCACAAGTCCAGAACACTACCGGTTTCACCCATATTAGGGATCATCAGCTGGTGAACATAGGAAATTGCCTAGCCTAAGAAATTGCCAAATCTAGAGCTCCTATGTCTCTGCTACTTGTCAAGTAGTATGAGCTTAGGTTCGGCAATTTCCTATATTCACCTGATGATCCCTAATATGGGTGAAACCGGTAGTGTTCTGGACTTGTGCTAGAGTCTTTGGGATGATTTGCTAAACGAATCTTTCATTGCACAATTATTTATCATAAAATGTATATGATTTATTTAGAATTTAGAGAATATTATTGAAAATTGTTCTTAACGACAAATATTATAGAACTAAAAATAACTTTGTTATCGCTCTAGTCAAAAGTAATGAAAATTGAGATACAATGACATAATTATGATAATGACATTTTAACAAATATTTACAACAAGTATAAATCTTATGACCACAACAGGGCTTCTATATTTTTCCCGTGGGTAATTTAAGGTGATCGGATGTGGCTGACATAAGAAAACTTTCTAAGTTATGGCTCAGCATGCTTTGTGATTGGCTGTCACTGGCAGGATCACTTTTTTGGTCAGCCAACTTCTCCGAAAGGATGTGACCTGCCACTCCAGGGTGAGAGGGCCACCCAAGCGGCGCTGGAAACGCACATGGATACCCTCCGGCGATGAGACTGAGGCCATAGGCAGCGGCGGCAGACTGGCTGGGGTTCGACAGGGCTGTGGCCACGTGATTGTTATTGAAACCGGCGAGGGGATAAATCGGAGGGGCAGGACTGTAGAGCAGTGGGTGCCGAAACTGAGATACAGAAGACGATAATGGCGGAGGAATAGGTAGGGCATTTGCGCTTGGTTGTGATGACGCAGTCGATGTGACAAGTTTGAGATAATGAGTATCCAGGGCACTGTAGCGATAGCCGGGGAACAGTGCCATTGACAGTGAATTGTGTGAGATTGGATGATGTCCGGTGGCCGTAGACGTGACATGCATGACATCAGCTTTTTTGGAAGCTGTGGAGCAGGTGGACTTGGCCTCGGAGATTTTGTCGTGTTGTTTAGCAACTGATCCGTAGTTGGTGGTGATGGGTTTGTTGTTGTTTGTGGTGGCCATGTTGCCGCCGAAAACACGTTTTGGTGAAGAACGTGCATGCGGCGGAGTTACCGAGGGGATGGAGTCATCAGCTTCCGAATCGAGTTGGTTCTGACGTTTTTTGGTCTTGTAGCGCCGATTTTGAAACCAGATTTTTACCTGAAATCGAATTTATGGAATTAATTTAAATTACATGTTTTTGTTTAGACTTTAAAAATTCTACAATTTGTATGAATTATGTACAACGTTGTGCTGAAATAATATGAAAGTTGGTTCAATATTTGCTACCCTTGAAAAAGTTTTCACAATATAATTTTACATTTGATCTATTGATACGATTGTCTAAATGATCTGGGAGCGACAACGCAGAGAATATTTTCAATATTATGTCGAATGCAAGACTTCTTGAAATTGAATAGCTACAAGTTATAAATTTGAAAAGCAGACTTTGGAGAGTGTAGATAATGTATTTATTATTTTGAATCGTTAAAGAGTGTTGTCCATAATTTTGCAGATCCTTTATCCAAACATTAAAAGATTTTGCAGTTCTATTTTGTTCTATATCGTACTCAAAATGTTTGAAATTACACGTAATAAAATTGTAATTGAACTCCAATTGGGAGACTTATCACGCTGTGATGAAACTTAATCTGCCTCTCTCGGCATACGTAATGTAGAAATTTAAAAAAAAACCAAAAGAGGAAATAATTCGTCATTTTGATTTTAGTTTATCTGTCTAATGCATACTTAGTTAAATGAAGCAGTTTATATAACGATCATACTTCACAATTCTAAGACGATTACAAGCACCTATCTGTTTTGATTGGCAAGATTCTTAAAATGCTTTACACTTCAGCCTGATTTTTCAAAGAGAGTTTAGCATTGCCTGCTGACTTTTTTTTACAACACTGCGCTTAAGTTTGCTAACAAACATCTGGTGAAATTAATAACCCAACTTGGAATAGGGCGCCCCGGCGTGATCGTCTATTTTGGCAGCAAATCGCGCGGGTTCTGTTTAAAATCTAATTCCACTTTAGAAGAGATTTGGATTTCCGGTTTTGTAGGAACAAGTTTTGAATAATAATCGAGTTAGAGAGAAAAAAAAGAATGAAGGAAAGCAAAAATGTAGAAATTAATGTAAGTTTGAACACAAATGGAATATTGGTGTCTTTTGCAGTTGGGTGTTGTTAGTCAGGCGATGGGCGGCGCTTTATGTTTCAAGACTCCAGCTGATTATCTCCGTTTGACGTTTTAGAACCTGCTCTCGATTCTACCCTTTATCGACAATGTAGGGTGAAAGTGTACTGGAATTACGGCAACTTGTTAAATAATTGGTTTTGATTTAATGAAATGTTTATGACAACATGTTCTTGTATGGTTGATTCTGTTAATTAAAGTCTAATTTGTCTTTATAGGCAATGCGAGACGGGGCATATGTGGCTGGATCAACTTGTGTAATTTAGTCGTCGAAACTATTATGTCCTCACTTTCGTTACTTTATAAGAATTATTTATTAAAAGAAATGTGAAAAATTTCTGCCAATTGACAAATGGCTGAAACCATAATTTCTCCATTTTTATTTCGGTGTTGGTTGAGATTCTTTAAATTACCTTCAAATGTCTTATAGGTATATTCTACTTTATGTGGGAAGATGTACATTGCTTATTATATTATGTATATTACAGTGCCATATTTTCATTATGTTTTATAGTTGGATGGTGATATTTATGGAGATAGCTACATACTTATGCCATCATCCACTAATTGCCACCTGTATAAACTTTGTGTTGATGAAGTGTGTTTGTTGGTTTAGAAGTAAGCAGTTTTGATCTCATAAAAGTATCGAAATGGAATAGATATGTCCATATTTGAAGCAATGTGTTCGTTACTTCTGAATTTTTCCGTAGTTTAATTAACTAATGAGTAACTTTATTTATTTACGAGTAAATCTGACGAGAATTTAGCTGTGGAACATTTTGTAGTATAATTTACTAACAGTCTGAATAGCTAACATAAACTCTAGGAAATTTAAAGAATCTATTTATCTGTTGATTACTTTTATTATACAACGAATAATTTTTAAGATAAAAAAACAATTTCATTTTTGAGATAGATCTCTGGTTCATTGTTCTGCATATAATAAATCCAATGACCCTAGGGAGTGGAGTCAATTTGATCCACCAGTTGGAATAGGTATACAAATACTAATGTGCATTTCTCAAATACTTCAAGACATCAAACTGAAACTTGGTACTTGTCATTATAGCAATGTGACTGATGATGTAGAATTGGGCAAAATATATATAAATACTTGTATGGGTGTGACTACTAGGGTTAAACTGCATATTATTGTGGTAATATTGTGTATAGTTTATGTTTGGTCGAGACAAAGACATTTATTGCCCTAAATAAGGTGCATTAAAAGTCTGAGTTGGGAAGACAACAATAAAAATTACATTACTGGCTAAGATCCATCTTCTGTATTGGGGGCCCTAGCCAAATATCATGAGAAATAGAAGAAACGAGGCTTCAAATGATGGGCGAGGTGAAAAGTAAACCAACCTAATACGAGTAGAATTGAGGAGAGAGAGCCCCTTTGTTGTATATAGAACCTCTTCTATGAGAACAGCAGAAGTGTTGTGTTATTCCACGATATTTTGTAAAATAATGAACAGATATAATATTTTTCAATGTGGGGAATTGTATAAGTGCCATCAGTTACGTGAAATTACATATGTCCGATTATAGCAATCAAAGAGTATTTTAAATATTGTGGAAAAGCTAACTGAAATTATGGCTATAGATCCTCTTATACATGTAGTCACGATTAATGATTGGCTTAATTATTAATAATGTACTATGTAGATAGATTTCTCTATGATGAATGATTGAGGTGCTTTTTGAGTAAGAGCTGGAAGGTATAATTGGGGAGTGCTGAGTAGAACTTGAGCTAGGTTCCGAGCCGAAATGTACCACAACGTTTAGGGGTCTTATCCCAATCGTGGTGTATATGATGGTCATCAGCTATTTATCACGAATAATAGAAGCCAAAATGTCAAATCTTTGACTTTCAGAAAAACAAACTGGCCGCTTTTATCAATTTTGGGGGAGTTGCGCAATACTTAAATTAATTTATACATTTTAAAGGGTTATATATATAACTACATTATTTAAACTAACATATGCTGAGAAGTTTTTTTAATATATTGTTTCATGTGCCCTTAATTGATTAAGCAAAAAAATGCACTCCTTGTACTTCAAACTGTACGACAAATAAACGAATTCTTCTAGTCGTTTTATAGTGTAATTGACTTATACATATTGATAGCAAATATGTTTGGTATATAATTTTCTAAAGATTCATTAAAAAGGATGTTATTTTTCCGTTTTTTGGATGCAATTTTAACATTCTGTTCAAATCGCATAAAATGAAATTAAGTATCGAATTAGATTCACTTAAATAAAGTAATTCTGTCTTGGTATTGCCAGGGGGACTCTGTTATTTTTTCATTCCTCGGTTTGTTTTCAAACATTGATAAGGGGGAGGGACTGTTCTTCCGTTTTTAAATGACATCCCTGTTTTTAAATATGTGTGTTTTAAGATGTGTCGAATATGTAATCGTACCTGTGTTTCAGTTAACTTGAGTCCCCTAGCGAGTTCCCCTCTTTCAGGACCAGACAGGTAGCGCTGATGACTAAATCGGTGCTCTAATTCGAACACCTGGGCGTGAGAGAAGGCAGCACGAGTGCGCTTCTTCTTGGTGATGATTGGTCCGCAGGTCGGGGCCGTCTGCTTGGCAGCCGCACGATTACTATTGGACAGTGTAGCAAAACCGATGGGATCCTTTTTTGATTGGCTGGTGTAGTCATTGTTATTATTGTTATGTTGATGAATAAGTAGTGGATTGCAATGGGCGGATAGACTTATCGTTGTTGGGGCAAGGCCACTTGGGAGATAACAGTTACCTAGTAAGTAAAAAAAATGGTCAATTATATTAATACAGGTTGAGTACTCGCGATGAAGCTTAATATTATGTATTTTATGAGTACATTCAAAGAAATAGATTTACAGACTCCACTTCTATGCGTACAATATGTCTTTGTTAAAAGTCAGTATCAGTAACTGAATAATGTAGTATAAATTCATAGAATAAATCGATGAATGTTATGAATTAAGTAAATCATATTTTAGATTATGCTCCAAGATTGTATATTCGTACAAAATTGAGAGCATTTTTAGCTGAATAATATAATAAATCATAAAATCGTATATCTGAAAGGTTGCATTGAGTAATATTTTTAGGATACTTGCTTTATTGCAACACCTATGTTGAAAACAGTTTGAGGGAGGTTTTGAATGACTGTGATGGGGGTGCATACTTGGAGGGAAGAGTAAAAACAATCTACGGTTTGCTGATGATATGACACTGCTTGCTACAAACAAAGATGTACCAACCAAACATGCAAGTGAACCACGAAGGCTCTTACTAAACAACAAAAAGTCACTGAAGAGACCAAACAGATTTGCTTTTGGGAGGTGAAAAGATCCAAGAGGTTAAGAAATTCTTATACTTGGTCTCACTTATTAGTGGAAGCTGTACTTCTGAAATCAAACGACGGCTAGCAAAAGCATGCATGGTGATAATGAAGATGAATAATGTTTGGAAGAGTAAAGGAGTTAGCATTGTGTTGAAGATTCGATTGCTCCGTGCCACAGATTTTACATTGGCCATGTACGGATGTGAGTTCTGGGCGATGACGAAGAATGATGAAAGAGGAGTAGATGCTTTGAAATGTGGGCTTATGGGTGGTGGGTTTTGAGGGTGTCTTGGGCGGAATGGAGAACCAACCACTGAGTCCTTCCGACCATTGGTACTGAAATGGCTCTAAGGAAACTGCGTTACTTTGGGTATTTTATGATACGATGTGGTTTTGATAAGAGATTATCCAGGGATCATTAGAAGGAAAGAGCGAAGAGGGAGACTAGCAATAACATGGATGGAAGACATTAAAGAATGGGCAGGCATCTCAATCAGCCATGGACAGATGGAAATGGTGCGCAACCAAGGTGGTCACAGCAACGCTTTTTCGAGCCACCTGACTGAGAGAGGGAGAGAATGTTTTAAAACTTAGAATAACCAAATTCAGTCATGTTGACGTGTGCAAATTTCATAGAATTTAGTTTGGTGGTTTTTGAATTATGAATGTTTAAATTTTGCCATTTTTCTAAAATTGTTTATTTATGTATAGTAGTACCTAAACGACAACTGATTTTAATAAACGTGGCACATATATTTACTGTCCAAGGAGGGTCTATAAAAGTGCGTTTTAGTATACAACAAAATTTCACTTATTTAACTTATTTTTTTTATATTAAAACAATAAAATTAGATGTTTATTGCAAAAGAATTTACGTTAATATGGATATATGGCTCGCGAGATACACCATTTTAAATTTATAAAATAGACTACATAAATTTGCAGATTTGGAACAATCTAAATATAGGGTTTGTACTAAAAGTTATCTGTTTAGTTACGAAATACAATTAAAAGAAAAGAAAATGAACTGAAATTGACCAAAACGGCTTAAATGATAGTTAGCTCTCCCAATACAAATTCCAAAAATACGAAATAATGAAATTAAAAATGGTTAGCTATGACTAAACTAGATATTATTGAGTAAGTAGCTATTTCGGTGCAAAAAATAAATTAGTTTTTAAGATAATATCTAGTTTTCTTAAATTATGTAGGTAATTTCAACTTTGTTAGCTCTAAAATTAAAAAAAAAATTATGTATGTACTGAATTAACTACTTACTCAATATCATCTAGTTATAGTCATATGAACTCAAAAACCATAGCTGACCATTATTTGTTTTGAGAGCTAACTATCATTTAGGCCTTTAGACCAATTTATTTTACTAGGCAACCTTAGGATGCTCATATTATAGGTAACGATCATAAATGTTAAAAAGGTTTTTAATTAATTATCACCCAATCTATTATTCCTCCTACCTGATATCTTTCTCTCCAACATGTTTTGTTCCATGTCATCTTCGTCTTCGTCATCAACCAGACTTGTATCACGACCAAAACTGCTATTAATCAACGTTGAATGCAGACCCTGCTCACTATCATCCGATAGATCATCACTCAAATAATGGCCATTATCATCGTCATCATCACGATGTTTTAACTTAGGTTTCAACTTTTTTGTCATTTGTTCAGCTGAAGGTGCCAAGATACAGTCTATTGAAAATACAAGTTTCTTTTGGTAATCTTTGGTGTTTTCGGATTTTCTTTCATTACTCGACGACTTTATTAGTGGTGCCTCTTCGTGTTGGAAACCAGTTCGGGTAAAGTTTTTTTCGGTACGTTGTGGCGATTCAAGGGGGCCAAGATCGGGATTCGAAGTTGGTGATAAGCTCATGATGATTGTGCTGAATTGAATTAAAGATTTGTCAACTACTCTTTTTTTGCCTGGTATGCAATATTTATACAGGCTCTGGGGTATCACTTGAAAGCTACTTCCCTAAATTGGCAGCGCACATCTGTTGGCAAGTCTTTGACTGTTTATTAGGCAGCAGAATATTCCTTGCGCCTAGTGAAGTTACTAACCAATCGCAATAATTCAAACATGCTACATTTGACACCTTTTTAAACAGATCTGTTGTACATGGAGGTATTGCTATGAGTAGTATTTAGGTATACTGTTGCTTGCAGCTAAAGATGATTATTCAGTCATGCAAGCTGTTTTGATTTTCGCATTTAAAATAATTTTTTGTTATAATTTTGACTGGAGTATTCGAATTTGCTGTTATCTAACTATTTAGTTTTAAATATTTGGATAGCCCTATCACCTTGTAATTAGGGACTAGCTACACAGAAATTTCGAAAAATCACTATTTTAGATTTTGGTTCGAAGTTTAGAAATAATCTTTAGTTATTTTGGGAATTTTTCTATTTGATTACATAGAATTTATTTGTTGTATCAGATTCATTTTCATTTTTTAAGCATTACGTTATATAGAGGTAGCTGTGACTTGCTATGCTATTTTGTTAAAATTTTGCAGAACGCATTATGCCAAATTTCAACAAAATAGCATAGAATAGCCTAACAAAGATCCTTGAAAAAGTGGGTCTTTGTTAGGCCTTATTATTGTTATTACATTTTTGTAAGACCTTACTATTATGACATATGTACATTTTGTAAGACTGTATTGTGCAAGATACAAATTTGCCAATTAATTATACCAATTTATTGTGTTCGACAAGTAGATACGACTATTTGTTTCATCCCTTATCTGCAGTCAAACATATAAATAATTAAATAGAATATCAGTCAATCCCTCGGTAGTATGTTAGAAATGATCAAATTCTAGAAGAAGTGTGAAATTTCGGTTTCAACATAATTACAATAAAAACTAGGAATCGTGTATTTTTTATCTATACACCCAAGCTGAAGCATGATCAGATAGGTTTGTTGATAGAAGGTTTTCCTACAAAGATAAACAAATAAAGACAGCTTAGGTACTACGCATATTGAGACAATTTGTTAAGAAATTTTTAGATAATACAAATTCATAAGCTTTTGATTAATAGCAGCAATTCCTATAAATGATTGTATATTGTTTTGTCTTCGTTAACAATTTATCAAAATGAACATGGCATAATTTTTTTATTATTATTATGAAAATTGTTGATGCTAAATTTTGTTTTGTTTTTATTGACTACATTTTTTATTGTAGCATTTCCAGCTGAATTATCTATAGAGAGTTAGTTAGTTATTGCAATATTTTCACTTTTTTGAAATAATGACATGCTTTTTTTTGTTATAGTAGTATGCATCTTTAATTTATTTTCAAATGTTTTTTACATGATAAAGATATTAGCAGTTATGCAAATAATACTTAGCTAGCCAGTACAGACACAGTTTTCAATAACATCAAACGACACATTGCTTATTTATATAGTCCAGTTTTGATGGTACATAATTTTTTCCCTGGAGAAGAGCGTGCTATTTGTATTTACGGTAAATCACTTAATGAAAGAAGTCACTTTTGAAATAGTTAAATAGCTTACAGTTGAAGGGGACATCATATATACTCGTAATAATGGTGGTGACTTAATAAATTTGGCATTCATTTTTAATCAACTCCTGATTGGTATAATACTTGATTTTGTCATACCTAAGTGAACATATTTATAGGAACTGCATGCAGGTTGTACGTGTGATAAATATATATCCTTATCCTCAATTTCTAATTAATGATATTTTTGAATATTAATCCAGACCTTAACCATTTTTATGCTTGAAAACAAACACCTCATTAGCCATCCGACAGTTGCTCAGTAGGTAGTCGGGATTAGTCCTTGTGATATTTGAAGAATAGTTCGAATTTAATGAATTAATATTAGATAGTTATACCAATGCCAAATATAATACAAAAAATAATCTGATTTTCTAATCTAAGTAAATATTCGATTAGGATTAACATTCTAATGATTCGAAAGGTTTGAGTGTACCTCTATTTTAAATGATAAGTTCATTAACTCATCATATTGCTAAAATATTTCCATTATTTGCTATAATGTCATGTTTCCATATATATATACATACATATATTTTAAAATGTTTATTTAGTAATTTTTTTTATTATATTGGTGCACGGTTAATTTAGTATGTCTTTGATGAATAGTTACTGTCAAAACATCGTCAGCTTTGGACTATTTTTGTTTCAAGACCGATCTCATCTTAAAAGTAAAACATTGACGGTATTATGAATACAAAACGATTACCACGAAAACAAATAATTAGTGGCACATTCTAATAACAAAATCTATTTATTTAATTTGAATGCGTATCTTGGTATCTTGGTATCTTTTATATTTATTTTATATGGAAAATTATCGAGTTATTCGATTTACTTTCATGTGAACCTTATAAGGTACCTATGTATACTTGAATTCCAACATTTTAGCAAGCAAGGTAACATTGTTGTTAAGGTCATTCTACATTATTATTTGTATGGAGTAGAAACATATAATTTACTACGACTGCATGCATTTACATTATTTTAAGACTAACCGTCATTTTTACTGGATGGTAAATCCATCATTTTCTAAAATGTATCCTACAATATTTAATTTGGTTTACTTCATACAAGATGCAAAAGTTTTAGGGGGATCCAGCAGCCTTCAACCTCGTAATAATATATTTTGTGACTAGTTGATTTTTAATTAAAATTTTAACCACACATATTATTTTATTACAATTATAATTAACAGTATAAAACCTTATGAAATTCATCAATTTCCTCTCCAGTACCTAAATACAAAAATGGTAGGTAGCTACACCTAGAAAGAAATGAGGCACAGATTAAAGATCAATTACATACAATTGAAAAGAAAATCGCATGTATATACCCTATTTTATTGAAATTTAGACAGCATTTTACAATATACGATATGAAAGCCGAGTATCTAAATAAATTATCAATAACTACCACTCTGATAAACCAGTCTATCATAATAACACATTGAATTGTTTTGTTTTTTACTTTAATTTTTTTAAATTTACTTCGTACATTTGCCACTAATTTTATATTTTAAAGTTGTATACCTTTGTACTACAGAGTATGGATTTAGTTGTGGGTTTTAAAAAAATCTCTTCTCCTTAGATTTTATATGGATAAAATATCCATTAAATTTTTAAATTACGAATTATAATATTATGATGTATGATATTTAAATTATGTTTAATAAATCAAGTTTTGATTGTCATTTCTTTTATATTAGATTGCAATTTTGAAATTGTAAGCTTGCACCAATCCTACATATACATAATACTGAAGTTGATGAAAAAGTTTGCTAATATTCTAAACCTATGCACCATTTATTTGACTTAATTTGTTTAATGGATCATCAAACGTTATTTGTGACCACTAAGCCGATTTTAGGTGTCGCTTAACTCAATCGTAGATATTCAACAACAAAAAATTGTGTTGTATGTATTTTAATTCTGATGTCTTCTACCTTTAGAAAACTTCAAACCAAGTTAAATGTAGATTATAATATCTATTGCTGCTTTCATTTATGGGAGAGGTTCGTAATCTGAAGATATTAGATGTTCTTATTGCTGCTGAGAAGATTTTATTGACGTGAATAAAGGAAGTGAAGATGTTTAAAACCTAAGTTAGCGATTGTTGTATGAAGAGATTATTAATTCAATCAAACAAATTAACTTCTATTTTTTATAATTAAGGAAATTACTTGGAAATTGTGAATTAACCCTATAGAAGTGATTGCAATTTAATATGCCTATCTTTGTAGAGGGGGATCTTATCTGCAATCTTCCGAAATAAATGAATGTATTTGGTCCTACCACAGCAGATACAAAACTATTAATATGAAATGTATTTTGTTACTCTCCTCTGTTCCTCCTAACCTCACATGATATCTTTGCTTGTACTTCTTGAACTAAGATTCTGAAACCAGAAATAGGCACCCTCAGGATATTGGTGTGTTTGTATCTTATCATCATCTTTGAGGATTTTGTTATTTATGTCACTGCTAAGAGTCAGACAACATCATTGCAAAATCATTTCTAAAACATATCTACAACATAATAATGATTGGACAATTTGATCTTGTACCCTATCTTGGACTACAACATGTTTTCACGTTTGCCAACGATGTGATCAGATATTGTCTTTGTATTAATATATGTGAGCGCTGATCTGATGATCATGGTACATACCCACTTCAGTCAGAATATCTGGTGTTGTTCGAGTACAAGCAATTGCTAGCCGTACGGTTAGCGCACTAAACTACGGATGGGAGATTAGAGGCCCAGTCGTATCACACTTTCAAGTCAGGGTTGGATTCCGAAGGTGCTCAAGTACCTACTAGACAACCTACCTCCGATAAGTGGTCAAAACATATTTAGCTTGTGAAATACACACTCTTCCTGGAGTCATAGCTTGATAAAGGAATCTTATTTACAAATGTCAAATTAAGTTGTCTACCAGCTGGAAATGAGAAAGTTGGTATTCTCCAAGCTCATTTCACAAAATTCAAGGAACTTCTAGATATCGTAACATTCTTGTTAGTGGATGTAAATTAGCACTAAATAATTATGGTATAATTCTGAATCCCTCTTATTGGAAAAGTTGTTTCAGAAAAATCAGTCCCCACCCACTATGTGCAGATCACAGTAGATTTTAAATGAGTTTTATTTTTTCATAAATTAAAGTAAGTCACATTATAGCATTATTTGTTCATCCAACGATAGAAATCTTGAAATAGCGAAAATAATATGTAAGATTATTTAACCTCAGTACACACTTTTCGCATTATAAAAATGATATTCTCCATGGTTATAAGGCTTTTTTTCTAAATGAAATGTGATTATTTTAGGTACTGTGCGCTTTGTCACATTATGGTCAAGTAATAAAATGGAACTACTTCGATAAAATTTTATTTTATTTACTTTCACCTGGTTTTTGGAAGAAATCTTTAGTCAAAATCTATGCTGTTGTTTGTAATTATATGTATTAGTTACCTACAACATGATTGTACTATCAAACGACAAACAAATTAAAGCCTAATGACTTGCAATAATTGTGGGTAACAGAGAGTAGCACGTTCTTTCAACGGTCAATTAATAAAAAGGCGGTAATTTGCCCAAAAACTTCTTAATTTGCATTACTACTATACAACCCATGCAGAGAATGTTTAAAGGAACTTAATGCAGGTGTCCTCTAAGAAATTGATGTCGCTCAAATCTTGGCCACCGTAGATTAATTACGGCATCGGCTTCAAACATTAAAATACATAATTTAGGTACCATTAATAAATGCCAATTATTATGGGATCCTGTATTGAGAACTCTGCATTAGTGTGAGGTATTCTAAAACTTTTTCAACCAAATCCAAATCAGAGGTAAGTTGTTAAAAGTATATTACGTATCTACAAACATAATTATCCCATTCCGTGTCTTGTTGGTCGAGTGACAGGGAAAAGTAATATGCTACTTGGTTACACTGTTAGGAAATTAAAGTGAATTGTAATTAAACTGATTCTCAAATGCAAAGCGGACATCCCTCTCATACACACATACATAGACTACTCGAGAATTAATTTTAAATTGACGATATTGTTACATTTAAAATTGCACTAGTAAGCTATTTGGTTTATACATAGACATTTACTCAATGTAATGTATTACATAACTTAAAGTCACTGCTGATAACGACAGTTATTTTTTCTGCATAACCTTTTGATTGCATTACTTATACTTGCCCAGATTTATTATGTTACATTGTAAATTGAAAAAAGTCTTTTTAGCTTCATTAGATTAGTTTTTTTCCTAATTGATCAAAACTTTCGATATACTTTTGAAAGAAATATCCTGAAGTAGGCAGCTAGTTTTTGTAAATGATTTTTAGTAAATAATGTAGATACTTGTTCAAATAAAGCGATGTCGTTGGGCTAAGCACCTAAATTAACTTCTTTTTTTGTCCAAACCTGAGATTTATAACTAGAAGTCGGCATGGTAGATCTATTGAAATGAATTTTTTAAATAAAAAGTATTTTATAATTAAACATCCGAATTTTTCCTATCTAATATTTTAAAAAATAATCAATTTT
>JAUYWI010064254.1:0-15336 GCA_034780595.1 Parotoplana pacifica
GTGCTGGGCAGTGTCAATATCAAGCAAAGTGAATTTATCTTCTACTTGATATCAACAAGCACCTGCCTGTTCCCCTAAAAGCATCTGATGTCGTTGTCGGCAGGTAGCAATAGTGCTCTTCACCTATGTTGCGTGAGTGCTATGTTTGTTATTAGCAGTTACCAAAGAAATGCAGGTTATGATGGAAAACTTTTCTTTCAAATTTTATCAATTGTTCTTTTAATATTACACCAATTTCGTAGGTACAGCTATAAATGTAGAACCTCTGTAGAACTAGCTAGTCTTCCGTGTAGCTGATTATATTTAACACACTAAATGCAGGGTAATGGTTTGACAATGCTAATATGGCGCTTCCAGGCTCTGCACACGTTGACGAAGGAGGAGAACACCGCAAACCACTTGGAGTTTCTTCTTTCCAACAATTCAGCGTATATATCCCAGAGCAATAAAAGCAAATTTGGAAACGGTGCACAATAATGGGGAGAGATCGAAAGACACACATCACACTTATTAATACACATTTTCTGGTTACGTCAACTAGAACACTGTGTTCTATCAATAAAGAGGTATGTAATTGTATGTAAATAAAGCAAATTGATTCTCCTGGAGATGATCATCATAGAATGTAGTCTCTACAGGGAGTTATTATCTCTTCATCAATTCGGAAACACCCCTACAGCCATTCAAAGAATATAGTTTCTGATTAGGCTTTTTCTGGGTCTTACAATAAAAATGTCACTTTTGCAGTATTGAGTGAGATGATTGATTTATCTACAGCGTAAAAATTAATCAATATGCCTACATCTGATTCACAGACATTTAGTTAATGTGTTGTAAGTGAAACGACATACATATGTTACATGGTGTTCATGTAATCCAATATCTATACAATTTCTCCGACTCCAAATTTAATTTATCTTTTAATACCCTGAATCTTTATTAAGTAAAAACAAACATTTTTGTTTTATATTATAAAACTAAAATTTTATTATCATGACTTTTTATCGATAGATGAATAATATTATTAATAAATTTTATAAAATAACTTATCTGATTTTAGGAAAATTGCTCAATAGCCTACGGCCGACTTCACTTAAATAATTCAATTGTTGAAAATTTCAATATAAAAAATAGCTCCTTATATAGGCTTTTTTGAATATTCAAATATTTGAATTCAAATATCATCACAACGAACAATTTCTAAGTAACGATCATATCCAAAATAAATAATTATTAAATTTATAAATATCATTTAAATAAACCAGAGATTAATAAAATCTCAATCTATTAAATTCTGTACGATCGGCAAATGTAATCTTATTAGGTAATGTTAATATCTAGATAACATACCTAATCAATTAGATATAGAAGCTATTAAATATTGATTACAGTTTGAAATCCACGTTTCTCCAGTGATCTTATTATCAAGTTAATTATAAAGTTAATTCTAAAAAATAACACCTTCATATTTAAAGATAAATATTATAAACAAATTAAAGGTATTGCAATGGGCACGAAAATGACTCCAACATATTCAATATTAGTAGTTGCTTGTTTAGAAAAAACATTTTATGAATTATGTTTTAAAACATTTGGAAATAGGTACAGTTGGTACTTATATCAAAACAAACTTCAAGAGATTCATTGCGATTGCTTCCTAATTTGGAACACCAAACACGGTAGTATAAATATTATAACCGATATTTTGAATAGTCTGAATAAATCCATAATTTATTCTTGTGAATGGAGTAATGAACAAATATCATTTTTGGATGTATTAGTTTATATTGAGAATAATTCATTACATACGAAAATATACAAAAAAACAACAGATTCTAATATAATTTTATCATTCAAATCTAATCATCCAAGACACATTTTAAGAAATATTCCCTATACACTCTGTAGTAGAATTTACAAATTAACATCAAAACCAGAAATAATTACAGAAGAACTTAAAAGATCTGAAATATAGACATATATCTGCTAAATATCCCATCAAATTAATTAATGATGCTTTCTCGAAAAAATACAGTTTACCCAAGAATAAAAAAGTAGAAGATATATCTGTTGCTCCAATTATTTTCCACTATAATAATAATATTACCTCTGATATTAATAATATATTTAACCATATTAAATCCCACGACAATGTATTTTTCCATAAAACGAATAAAAGAATATGCATAAGTTACAAATGTAATAACACAACAACTAACTTAATATCACATAATACATCGAACTTTATTACTAAATGCCAAGAAGCAAGAAGCAAGATGCAAACTTGTCCTCTGATTCAACCCTCCCAATACATTTCTTTACCAATAGAAAAGTTTTTAAACCGAATGCTATTTTAAATTGTAAATCCAATAACATAATATATGCTTTAGTCTGTAGCAACTGTAAAAAGATTTATACAGGGCAAAAAACTCTCCAATTAAGAAAAAGAATAACTTTCTGCACAATATACCTACTATTTTAAATTGCAATAAACATTCTTCTATTTGTGGTTCATTCTTTGAAGTGACACCTATTTATAAACTATACGATTATATACAATCCAAATTTAATTTTATAGAACAGCTTTTTGTTAATTTTTTGAAACCGGAATTGAACTCCCATTTAATTGATTTAATTATGTTATATACGTTTATTGACAACTTTTCATATTTATATATTGAGATCTAATTTATAACCGAAATTGTTAATCTATGTCCTGTATGATTTGTTTAAAATTTGAACTTTAACTATATGTATATCTATGATCTGTATATTATTGAAATCTTTGTATTAATGAAATTGAAAATTATATAGGAAACGCGTCTTGCATATAAAAGAAGGAGTTTTTTTATTTTTTTACAATATTATCACCGTAATACATACATATATGTATGTATATATATTTATTTATTTATAGTCAATAAATGTGATAAGTGTGTGTCTGCCATTCGCGTAATTATTAATCAACGTTTTTTTTAAATATACAGATGTATGAAATAAAATAAAATGAGGCACAATTAGGATTAAGAGAAATAAATAAAAAGAGTTGTTCTACTGATAAACCACAAAATAAACTAATAAATGACTGGTTTCAGATATGTTTATATGTTTCTCATTTTGTCGCAATCATATTATAGTTATTTTGCGTCTATTTAATTGAAAAATGTACTACTACTATTGCAAACGACAATATACCCCATTCTCTACCAAATTGGAATATTGACCTCCCATCTGACATAGTGTATAAAGCCACTCACACAACACAAAACCAACAAGTATTGCGATCATGATCAAATTCGCACAATCTTTTATAAGGTATCAGAAAATATTCTGTCGTCGAATATTTTTAACATAGCTATATTAAATAACTAATGGTTTGTTTTTCAATTGATAAATCTCATTCAGTCCTATATGCTTTGAGTAAAAGACTTGCGTCCATATCTTCTCTTTCAACAAAAATATTTGAAAGACTCGTTAAAATGTTGTGGTTTCTAATTTTGCTACAGATCAAATATGCCTAGTGAACTGAATCTTCTAAAACTAGTGTCATCATTCATAAAACTATAACTAACCTATTAGAATAACCAAACGTGCATTACATTTCGTACACTATTAGCCATAATCTCATTATCAAGACTCGTAGATGTTGAACTTCCAACGTAATCAAAGCTATCTAACTAATCAGAAACAAGTAGTTCAATATATTTGCAATACAATTAGTCCTTCAGTCGACAGTATATCCGGTGTACCACAAGGTTCCATTTTCGGGCTATTTTATTTACTACATCTGTTTAGCGACTTTAAATCACACAACTATTTTGACATAATCAGGGCGAAATTGTCTCATTATCAATAGACTTATAGAATACTAAAATTATCCATACTGAACTCTTTAAGAATTGTCACTAAAAAAGCAATTACCCAATTCGAACGTTGCTAGTGTTACTTCTATCATTATTCTAAGAATATGTTTCAACTCTCGGCTTTCTTGGGATAACCACGTTTTAAAGATGTGCAAATCAGTTTCGAACACTTTATAAATCTTTTTATTCTTAAAACTGTTTAAATCTAAATAGATTTGAAAATTTCTATAATAGTTGTATGCCCTAAATTTTTGAATACGAATGCCCAGTGCTTTTTGGTTTAATTGCAAAAATTGTTGAAATGATAGATAAAATACACAAACGTGCCTATCGTATTATCGGCAAGCAAATAAAACTAACGGACAAAGGAAAATTGCTATAAAATATTTGAAAATATAGTGTAAGACAACGAACATATTCTCCCAAAATGTTTCCTAGTTTTTCAACCAACGTTAATACAGAGAACTCGTTTTGGTGCGCTATTTGTAGAAACAGCCAACTCTAACATATTTATTTTTATTATGTAGGTACCTTCATTATTTCTTTGTATCTCAAATTTGCGATATAACTTATGTGCTCTGACCCTCCATTCTTTGTATTAATCAATACTTGGTAAAATAAATTAACTACTATTCTATACATATAATTCTACGTGGCTAAATAAGTAATTTTCCAATTTTAATCATAAGTTAGTCTTCTTTAACTTTATATTTTCCTTGAACCAAACAATATTTTCTTACTTCACGTATTTTGGTTCTTTCCCCACTAGAATAGTCTTTTTCAATACTAGTTTGATCTTGGAACAATGATGTAATTGATTCATTTAGAGGGTGATTCAATAAACCTGTTTCTTTAGGATTTTGGATATCTGGAAAACATTGGGATACTGGTCTTCGCTCCTTTCCACCTTTATTGCGTTGAGAATTACGAATAGCATTCATATCAATGAGTCCATTAGCTTCCCCCGATAATATTTTAGCATCTAAACGTGTTACTGGACTACCCTAAAATAAACAAAAAGTAACTGATATATATAACATATATATTTATATTTACATACATATAATTACACGTATAAATTGGAAAAAATATTTATCTATTCTCGTTTATGAAAATAACCCCAATCACACTGTAAACCAAACACTCGGTGTGAGAGTGGAGTGAAAAACATAAATAAAGAGACATTAAAGAGACATGTTGAATATCAAGTAATAACTTAAATTTCCTTGATTGAAACCAAAGATTATAAATGAATATTCTATCAAATTCTTTTGTTGAAATCTTCGATGAAAAATAACACCCACTGTTCTTAGAGATTTTAAAAAAGGTCAAAAATATATTATCTCAAATCTGAACTTTTTGGTAGATTTACATATGACAAAAGCAGTACATTAGTTAGTAGATTTAAAAATCGATTGGATTGAAAATTGGTACACAGGTACCGTCCGTGAAAAGATTCATCGTCAATTTTTATTTGACAAAAATGAATAATTGGACCGAGATACAGCCTTTCTAGTCATTTAAAACATGCCATATGTTAGCTACCTCAGACCCTAAAGAAGTTAACAAGAAAACTCAAATCAATCTTAAGTAGCAAGTCACTTATGCTACCATTTTGGGAGTTAACTTCGATGAAGGTAGTCGCTTCAACAGGTCGATGTCAAGAAAAATGGCCTCCAGAATCAACAACAGCAGAAAATTTACTAATAAAAACATGGCCTCAGAAAAAACGCAGCTAAACTATCTATCAGCGATGGGCTAAAACTACCCTCCATTACGACTTATGTGTGTGGGGTCTTTTTCTTAGTAACAGCCAAGTTGATCAACTAGAAATCATTCAATGTAGCGTTGCTCGGCTTATCACTAGCTGTATGATTACCACCCCCAAAAACAAACTCGTGCAAGAAGCTCATCTGGAGAGAACTCACACCAGAATCAAAAGGCTCTGCGGAATCTCCAGAGAAAAGTTGTGTAGCTGTAGGTCCAACAACCCAGTCAAACTCCTCATAACAAAAAGCCAAAATAGAAAATCTCAAGTTTCTGATGGGCTCCACAAGAGCTAGGAAGTTTGTCGCGTCTGGGACTAAAATTATCACTACAGATCAAACCCCTAGATGAAGTAAACCTACCATTTGTAATTAGATTAAGAGTTCCCATAATTTTAGAGACAACCTCCACAAAGATTGTAAAAAATCTGAGCCCACTGAGACTAAGAAAAGTAAAGCTATGGACACAGTTAATAGAATTTATCAGGATATCTCAGTTTGGACAGATGGTTCAGTAAAAGAAGTAGTTTTTTTTGGGGCAACATATAAACTTCGAAAAATCCAATCTTGTTTAGAAGTTTCTTTACGTTTCAGGCTTTTTCGACAGGACCAATGTGGTCCAAAAACTAATGGATATTTTGGCCAATATCACTTAAATGGCTCTAAAGTCTAAACATAGCATTCTAATATGCTCAAATGTGAGTTTAGAATTATTAAGACATTAAAATTCATGTATAGGATAGCGCAGAAGTCGCGCCTCATGGAGATATATACAACATCTGCTATTATAAGATAATTGGGAAATTTTTCTGGGACGTATGCAATCCATAAATGTAGATCTAAAAATAGCTTTATTCCAGTAATAAATTGCTGGAATTTCCAAATGCTGAAATTTCAGAAATTATCATTTGAGAACGTTTTTTGTCTTACCTAGTGTATTTACATGGCCACTGGGCTATATTGGTCCTGTAAAAAGGTATGTAATGGTCCAAGGACTGGACATCCTTAGCATTATAAAATGACACATATGACCAGCGCCTCAAATAGCCTCTGCATACACAGCTCCTTATTCTTTACTGCACTTGGTATGGCTGCCAAGCTAAAATAAGAGGTGTGAAAAGCGAATGTCTGCTGCTGCCTTGGAGTTGGCCTCTTTAGGCAAAGGTTAGGAGAAGGCAACTCCGAAATAAAGCTACCTCCTGCCTTGTAGATTATGGCTCTTCAAGAAGAGCATCCGACCTTAAAGAAGTTTGACACACAATCATTGAAATGTTATGTGTGCAGGAAACCAAGTGGGCAGGAAACAGTACCTAAGAACTGGGTGATGGCTACAAAATTTTCTATAGCGGAAGGAGCAATAGAATAAATGGAGTAGGAATTATTCTAAGCTCAAATACAAAAGAAAGTTTCATAAAAGTAGATAGAATATCTGACAGACTTATGAAAATCAAACTGTTGCTGGAAGGAAATGTCTACAATATCATATCAGCATATGCACCACAGAGAGGAGAGCCGGCAGAGGAGAAGGACAGATTTATGCAAGATTTTGAAGAACTGGTTCTTAACATAAATGGGGTGAGAAGCTTATAATAGGAGCAGATCTATATGGCCATGTAGGAAGAAAAGCTGGAGGTTTTGAACGCACCTATGGTGGAAAAGGGTTTGGGGAAAGGAATGGAGAAGGTGAGCACATCTTAGAGAGCATGGAGAGCTTAGATCTAGCCTTAGTCAACACTTTCTTCACACAAAAAATTGAACATTTGACAACATACAAAAGTGGAGGAAATACACCCAGATCAATTTCATTATAACTAGGAGAGAAGATGTGAAATGGTTTAGGGGGGGGGGAAGAAGTTGTTGCCCAACATCGACTACTTTGTGGCATACATAGATTAAAGAAAGAAGGACCCAGGACGCAGGTCAAGAAAAGTAAAATTAGGATTTCGAAACTGAAAGGAGAGAAAGTGAATGAGTATAAAAACAAAGTGGAGGAAAAGTACATGGGGTGTATTAAAACAATAGAGAGCTGCTGGGAAGACACGAAGAAGGCAATACTAGAGGCTGCCAGAGAGATCTGTGGAACTAGTAAGGGAACAAAAAACCAGCACAAAGAGACCTGGTGGTGGAAAGAGGAACTACAGGAAATTCTAAAGAGGAAACAAGGTTTTAAAATATGGCAAAGAGATGGAAGGGATAAAAGTAAAGAAGAGTACAAACAAGCTAAAATGCAAGCAAACTGAGCAGTTGCTAAGGCCAGGAAGGCTGCGTTAACAGATTGGTATGACAAACGTGGTACCAAAGAAGGTGAGACCATGATCTATAGTATAGCAAAGAAGAGATGGAAAGAAAGGCAAAATGCAGGAGAAATGAGCGTGATCAATGATAGTAGAGAGAATGTTCTCACTGAGAAAATATATTTAAAGAGAGATGGAGAGAGTATTTTAACCAACTTATGAATGTGGAAAATGATAGAGAGAAAGAAGAAGAAATCCAACTAGTGGAATGTCCTATCCAACAGTTTTCCAGAGAAAATGTGATGAATTCAATGAAAAAGATGAAATCGAAGAACACAGCAGGGTCATCAGGAGTAACAATTGACCAAATCAACTACCTAGGGGAAATGGAGATAGATATCATGCATAGAATTGTGAACAAAGTGTGGCAAGAAGAACGGGAGATTGGGAAACTAGCGAAATTGTACCCAGCTAAAAACAGAAAGTAGACCCTTAAATTGTGGTAACTACAGAGGAATCAAACTGCTAGAGCATGGTATGAAATTAGTAGAAAAATCACTGTGAAAAGACTAAGACAGTGGATCAAAATTGACCCAATGCAATTTGGATTTAGCCCTGGTATTTTCATCATTAAATTATTGCAAGAGAAATATCTAGAAAAAGATTTGTTTATCACCTTTGTAGATCTTGAGAAAGCATATGATCCCGTGCCAAGAGACTTAGTTTATTGGTGTTTGAGGAAACGTGGTATCCCTGAGAAACTTGTGAGACTGATGAAGGTCGCATACAAGGATGCAAAACAGAACAATTCCCTATCAGAGTAGGCCTGCATCAAGAATCTGGTCTAGTTCAGAGTTCTACCATGGGAAATACTTTTTGCTGATGATTTAGCTGTTATTGCTACATCAGTAGATCTTCAAGGAATTGGAAAAGAGGAATGGAAAAAAGAGGCCTCAGGGTTAACACGGAGAAAACTGTGGTTATGATGAGCAGACGCAATGAAAAGACAGTAAACATTAAGGACAGAGAAGGAAAAAAACCGGACACAAGTTGAAAATTTTAAGTACCTTTGTGACACAATGGAAGCAAAAGCAAGATCAAAAGACACAGTCAGAGTGAGAATTACAACAGGGTGGACTAAGTGGAGACAAATATTTAACATCATTTACGATAGAAAAATACCAAGAAAGTTGAAAGTAAAGATGTACAAAACAGTCATAAGACCAGTAATTATTTATGGAGCAGAATGCTGGAGACGACTGAAATGAGAATACTGAGAAGGATTAGGGGTGTGACGCTATATGATAGAATAGAGTGAAGAAATTAGAATTGAAAGCTAGAAATATTATAGAGAAAATCAGAAAGAGCAGATTAAGGTGGTATGGACATACATACAGCTAGAATGGACGAGATTAACCCTGTGAAGAAGGTACTGAACAGCGAGATAGGAGGAACAAGATGTAGAGGCAGACCGAGGAGAAAATAGAGATAAGAAGTAGAGAAAGACATGCAAGATACTCAGAAGGAGAATTCACGCCGCCGACCCCACAAAATAGGACCAGGTGTAGAAGAAGAAGAAGTGTATTTACATTAATGTGATGGCCAAAAAATTAACACAAGAAGAAAGAGTGGAATTAATTTTATATTTGGACTAATGGTGCTTCTAACCCATCTGTCGCAGAACAATAACCAACATCACCCAAATAGACGTTCAATTATTCAGCGAACAGTGAGTAGGTGAATCAAACGTTTTAAAAAAGTGGAAGTGTCTACGACAGTCGATGTCCAAAAGACCAAGAGGTTGACCGATGACGGAACCTCAGCAACAGTTTTGGCTCATCTTTTAGTCAGCCACAAAAAGTCGACAAGAAGGTTGGTTGTCACTTGAAACAAGCGTAGTATTCAGCAAATACTACATAAGAATAAATTTCGACCGTACAAGGTTTCATTAATGAAGAATTTTGCGATTGGTTTCAACAACAGGATACAAACTTTTATAAGCATATAATTTATTCTGATGAGACGGTTTCCCAATTTGAGCGGTAATTTGAAGCGACACAATTCGAGATACTGTTTCAGTGAAAATCCACATCGGATGTAAGCTACTCATGTCTAAAATGATCCAAAAGTGATGGTCTGGGCAGCGATATGGTTGAACGTTTACCAGGATAACATTTCTTTGATTCTAATGTGGATGGAGAACATTATCTTCAAATGCTTTAGACATTCTTTGTGCCTATGCCAGATGACATTCCACAGGCGGAAGCCTTCAATGCTGCATGGTTTCAACTAGATGAAGCACCAGCTCATTTTTCAATCATTGGACGGAATTTTCATAATCAAGAATTCAAAGATAAGTGGATTGGGAGACGCGGTGCGATCAAATGGCCACTTTGCTCACCGATTAATCGCCTCTTGATTTCTTTTGGTGGGGACATCTGAAGTCCGTCACATATTGCCAACGTCCAAAAATATCGAATAAATTAAAGAGAAAATCCGATTCCAGTGTGCCGACATCAATAACATGCTTAACCATGTTGGAACATCCCTCACAAAACGAGTACAAAAGTGCAAAAGTACAAAAGTGGTGAACAATTCGAACACCTACTGTCATAAACCTGTAAGCTTAATATAGTTTTTATATAAAAATACAATAGTTTTAAGATAATAGCAAATTTTGTATATACATCTATCTCCACTCTGTATAAGACAATATTGGTTGCTGGTCTATGAGTTCCACCATACCTGGCCAGTGCAGGTCCATTAAAAATTGATTTAAAAAAGTACTTTTTATACATAGCTTTATTTGGTTTAAAATAGCTTATTAGGGTCATTCATAGTAGTTTGGGAATGATTTCCTGCCCTAAAATTGAATTAAGAAAAAGATCTTTAGTGCATTGGCCAGGTCCAGTCCCAAAACCGGTGGACTTCATATTTCTACCTTTGGATAATCCTATGACTTTTTTATTTGGCACACTTACAACATACCAGATAAAGAATAGCTGTGCTAAATATAATATGAAATCATTCCAAGTACCTATTCATAGATTATTAGGAAATTAAATTTTCAATTTTTCTATCTAATTTTGGACAGTTTTTAAACAAAATGTCCATAACTTTTGTTTGGAGCAATAATTTTATTGAAATGTTCTACTTACTATGGAGGATAGGTGGTATGTTTCTTTCTTTTCAATTAAAAAAAATCTATTGGATGGAAGACCCTTTTTATTGCAAAAATTTAAAAATAAGATTTTTGCTTGGCTCTCAGGTTGCACTGTGGACAAAAATCAAAGTTTTCGAAAACCCATAATAGATATTAAACAGTAAAAAATGTATAACATAAATACCCTATTGTTTAATTTTTACTTCAGGATTGTGTATTTTTAAAAAAGTATATTTTTTTAATCGGAAAATTTTGGAAAGGAGTGACCTTTTTTAAGGGCCCATCTTGGGGTGGTCTGACAAAAATACAATAAAATGCTCACAATAAAATTTTAGGAAATGTCGGTCGATTGGTTTTGGCACTACGTTTGAAAAGGTGTTAAGGGATGGGTAGTTTCACCCCCTTAAAGGTTAAAATAAGTGAAATCAGTTTTGTATAAATACCATAGATGTTTGAATACTGTTGTGGTATTAGATAAATGATATTTTGAAATAATACTGCAATTATTTTCTACGTTTTTAGCTCTAATATTTTAAATGAAAGCTAGAAGATGAAAATAGTTTCACTTTTTAGGGTCTCTTCGATCTTCAAGATTTTTCAAAATAATTTCTTCATGCCATGTATACAATATTGATACCCCTAGAAATAGTAGCTTAGTAGACAGTTTTATTAATGTAGTCAAATAATCATAAAATCATAGCTACATATGTGCGATAAAAATGACTTGTAAATAGTGTATTGATATCCCTAGCAACAACTAAGTAAGGAGTTCTATGGTAAGGCGTCGTGCAGTAGCAGTAAAATCATAGTCACGTGGGAAAATATAAAACTATCTTGTTGTTATGTAATACTAGCTTTAGCATCCTTGACAGAAAGTTAATAAATGCTAACTAAGGTTTCATGATGTCAAAAACCTAGAAAAGCATAGTTGTGCTAGTTATAATATTGGCATCCCTAGAAACAGTTGTATGGTAGAAAGTTCATTAAATGAAAGTTTCTGAGCCAAAAATGTTATCAAATATTCATAAAATCATAGATATAAGTATGAAGAAATAGTCTATATATATGGTCCCATTTCATTAAAATTAAATTATGATATAGGTGATGGAAAAGAAGAAGAAGAGATGGAAAAAAAGATAAAACAAGAAATAATCACTTTTTACAACATCTAAACTTCTGACTGATTTTAATAAAATTTGGCAGTCATACTCACCATCAGTGCAAGAAAATGTTGACGTTTTTAACAAGGCCCATTTCAACAATCCTATAAAGCCCATGCAATGCTGAATTTTCGAGCTACCAGTCAATCATCTTTGGCTATGAATCATTTTAATGACAATCATGTACTTTAAAAATCCATCGAAAATATTATTTATTTTTTTGGAGCATAAATAGTAGATTTTTTATAAAAGGAACTTAATTAGTAAAATTACCCTTGAAACCGTTAATTCTATTTCATAAATTATTATCAAAAAGGTTTTTATAATTGCATATAAAGTACCTACTGTCTGTATTCTATAGAAAATTTTATAATTTAATGAGTTAATAAGTTACTGAAAACAGTCATTGAAGGCAGACTTTTAATAAGAAGAAAAGCCAAAGCAAACCAAGGAAAGACATGTTGAGGGATCTTGTAAGAGTGTCATATTCAGATCTTAAGGAACTGACACGTAATAAGGAACCGTGGAGAAAGTGGAATCCAAGGATATTGATCTACCACAAAGAAAGAGAACAAGATAGATAGATGTATTTTGGTTTAAGATATATCTACTGAGACATAAACTATACATTCATATACAGTCTCATTTGAATTGCGTCTAATTAAACTATAATATAAATTAGTAGTATCCAATCAATATATGTAGGTATTATAGAATATATTATGCTAAATGATAGATGACAGCAGGTTCAATAAGCTGCATTTAGGTTAATAACATTTTACACAGTAAAATAAATAATAATCACTGACTGATATGATTTTATTTTATAGATATTAGAATGTCATACTTTATATTGATCGAATGACTTGAAAACATTACTGATCATTAACCCCCCGAAAGAAGAATAGTTGTGAAAATTCTATTTTTACTTTGTTAACGCGTTCGCTGGTCCCAAAAATGCAACAAGTTATCTAACTGAACCTGTACTACACAAACTTCTGAAAATAAATACTATAAATTCTAAATTATTGACTACCTAAGAAGCAAAATTAAGGACATTGGACTTTTACAAGTATTTCCACAAATAGTACATAATTTATAAAATTTTCACTTTGTTAGCTCAAATATTTTAAAATATAATTTATCGAAAACCACAATAACATTCATATAGTGAAAGCTAACACCCAAAAATAATTTAACTTATTTTAGGATTTGAGCTAGCAAACATTTTGACCCTTTTCCTTTTTAGGTCTTAAATTGTTTTGTTTTACTTCAGGTTCAATGATTTTCTATGCAAGTTGATCTAAAAAAAATCACTCGATGGTCACTCCTGCTTCCTGGGTATCTATTGGGCTGAAATTTTGTACCTTAAAAAGATTCATCAACAAAAATCGATTAAGTGGTGGATTTAGTGAACTTTGTCCAATTGAATTTAAATTTGAACATATATAAAATGTTTTGAAAACATTTAACGAATTTTGGACAAATTTGAAAAAATATAATCTTGAATAAACTGAAAGTAAAGAGAAATCCAACTATTCCATATTCAAATTTCAAATTGGATATAATATTTTGTAGATTAGTATAAGGACTTAGTATATTTTGAAATCTAGGTAGGTAATATGTGATTTTAGGATATGAACAAATATGGGTCCAAAAAATTTCGTAACCATTTTTAAATGAATATGACTTTTCTGAAATTTTTCATATAAAATAAATGTTTAACCTTTAGCCCAGAACATATCTTTATTCACAAGTTTTTTCATGAATAAAAACATCCTTAGGTCTAGGTCAGCATTCCCAGTTTCAAAAAAACAATCTTGAAGGCTTGACTGATATTATTTATTATTTTTATTCATTATTTTAATGTTTGCTGCAGTAAAGATTTATTCTACATATTGTCAAATCCCAGAATATATGTGGGATAAGTGAGTGCTTATTACTTTACCTAATTTGATCATATCAATATTTAAACTAAGAATCCACTATTTTAAATTTGCCTATTTTGGCCCAGCTTCAATTTTAGAGAGCCATCAAATTTCCATGGTGGGGTCAAAGGTAAAAAAATATATATTAACAAATCTGCTTTAAAATGGTGTACACTGACATCAAATTTCATAGCAATATTTTAGCAGTGGTACCTTCTCCCACAATGACAACGAAGCATTAATAAATATTTTATTATATCAAAACACGTTTTATTAGGAAAAACTTCAGTTTTTGCATTGAGAGTTCGAACTTCTCTGGGCAAAGGTAACTAAAAATAATATCATAAAATTATAGATAACTTACGTAACATTTGTGGTCAAGCAAAGGTGATCCGTTGAGAAATCTGTAATCTGTATTGTGCGGAGATTCTGATAATGTACATTTAGCATCGTTACAACTAGCCCATGTAGGTGATTGTGGTTTGGAACGATGTTTATTAAATTCTGAAGTACTGCTAGTAAGAGTAGTTGACATATTTGGCTCTATAAAATATAGAATGACCTCCACTTACATAGATAAAACCATATCAAATACTTATCTAGATACTATTTATACATATTACAATTCGTCAATTTCATCGATTTTCTTAATGAAAAGCATTAACAATTTAAATTCTATATTACTCAAATTTGATTTATGCTTATGTAACTATTAGAAATAATTTATTAGATGTTTGGATATATCCATACCATCTGGTATAATCAATATGATTTGTCAAAATAAAAATAAATAAATAAGATCACAAAGTTAATTTGTTTCAAAAATCTGTAAATTAGATAGTTTGAGTAGGTATACTCTAAATCCATCTGAAAAATTTGAATTTATAAAAAACAATATTAATTATATAGACTAAATAGATTGGTTCTTATAAAATTATTAAAATAAATCCGGTAATTTCCATTTTCTACATTTAAGTATAAATTAAAATATGAAGAATTTAAACATAAAGTTAATATGTATTTGCGAAACCGGTTTCGATTAACCTTAGTCATTCTCAACGGCGATTATTAAATAGTACTATTCTATTCTATAGTGTTCTGCCGAATTAGTTATTAGGCAGGTTAAATTCTATGGCATCCACTTACTCCATCCTTCTCGGTTTGCTGCCCGGTCCTTCAATTCTCTATAGGTGTTTGCTTTGAATTCTTCTAACATCCCCTT
>JAUYWI010064265.1:0-15335 GCA_034780595.1 Parotoplana pacifica
GCAAGGCAAACAAGGAATCCAAGGAATTAAAGGGAACAAAGGCGAATTTGGTGGAGAAAAAGGTTATAAAGGTGAGAGAGGTGTTGTTGGAGCTGTCGGTGCAAAAGGCATGAATGGTTTGCCAGGAATTTCGGTTATTGGTGAAAAGGGCGCAAAAGGTGAAAATGGTTTGCGAGGAGCTGCCGGATTAAGAGGTGTTAAGGTATGTGTTTACTATTTTATTGTATAATTTAACCATTTTCCAGCCGATTATTGTATTCACTAATTGACGGCGTACTGCGTCATTTAAACTCATTTTTCTTTCTCGTTTTGCTATTTATAGCATAAATTATCGTTATATACGCCTTGTCAGCTGACATCATAAGTATTGTTGTATGCACTATGTACATATGTGTACCTCCATGGACATATTATATACTATACACCATAGAGTAAGGATATGTTGAGTTTCTATATTCTAATTGTAGATACATGAATTTGCTTTGTTTTCATTTATAAATTTCTATAGACTACAAGCTGTGCATCTAAAATTAGAAGTAAAATATATCTTTTAATTTATCTACAAGACATTTTTTAAGTAGGTAAAAGGCTAATTTTATTTCTTTAGTAATATCTATAGATCTTTCGAAAGTGAAAAATTTTATGGTAAGTCAAGTATTGAAAGTGAAATTCCATAGATTTGTCCCTAAATATCTCTTTACTAAACAAAGCAAGAAATGAAAGTATCTATGAACTATGAGAGAACATACATATCTCCTGAGTATAGAGACACGATATACTTACTTTACAAATTAAAGTGATTCTATTTTTATTTACTAGATATCAAAGTAATGTTCTGTGTATTTTTTTTACCCAGGGACGGTTTTATTTTTATTGTTAATTTAGAATTTGTGTTATACATTTGTGCAGTTTTATAATGAGTTGTTAAACCATTCCAATGACAATTCGTTGTAACTCTAAAGCTCAACCTTGTCTAATGTGCTTTGTATGTTGGTTCTTTGTAAATCGGCTATTTTTGAGCCCTTTTCATTTAATAGTCAATTGGTTTATTGACTTTAAATTCATAGTATTTGGTTAGGCTAATTTTTGGGAAACGATTAAAAATCCGGTTTCAGATTTTTTTGTGCGGTTGCTAGGCACACCAATATTTTTATTTTTATCATGAGCATTAACTATATGAAACCTTAGTTTCCTTTAATCAACTTTCCACTTAGCAACTGTTTGTGGCCAGGGATATAAATATGCCATGGAAACACGCTATTGTTTATGAACAAATTGGGTATTTTACCATGTAAAACCTTAGTTACCATATATAAAATTTAAATCCCCTATGCGTAAACTTCAGAGCATCCAAAATGGATGTTGCTGAGTACTGTTTCTAATGAAGCTGAATCTCTTTATGAAAACTATTATTTATAGATTACAGCAACGTTGTTGATACATTTAAAAGTAATAAAGTAAATTTTATACTGTACCAGCATCAGATTAAAGATTTAAAAAAGCAGTAACTGTCAACCAACATCCAGAACAGTTTGTGAAACAGAAGCGCTTTTCATACTAACTCTTGGCGACTTTCAATTACTGCGCCTAATCTATGGAATAAAAATTAGATATGTATAACAAGGAGCGACCTACTTACCTATATAAAAAAGGTTTTACTTCATTGTTCCATATAAATGCTTGGTTTTTTAAAAATTAACCACCCAATCGTTTTACTACCTCAGTATTGATTTGTTTTAGGGAAGTATGGGTCCTATGATTGATTCAGAACTATTAGAGAAAGCAATTCTAGAAATTTTGAAGCGACCAGTGAGTTGAATTATGTCTAAATGGTAGAATTTTTTAAACTTTTATTTTTTTGTTTTTTATTGTTTTGAAAGGATTCAACGACACAGTGATTATCCACCTTTCTGATACATAATTTGAGTGTTTTATTTGGTAGGAGGGAAGTTGGTTAATTTCCATTAATATGATACTTACCTAATGGTCCAGATTTACCTTTTACTGTACTGTCAAACACAAGCATGCGCCGTTCATAAGTATTATTTCTATCACCTACCGTTATACAAACCTGATTAGACACCCCGTTTCTAACAGAACCTTACTAACTGAAACAAGACGAAAAATAGATTTATTGTTTACCTATTGCTTTTACAATTTCTGCCCCATGTTGTTAAGAAAAAACGTGTACTGCAATTTAGGAGAAGTCGATTCGGTTTTCAATACAATTTTGCTACTGTTGATTTACTTAAAATTATTCTAAAATTTTCTTCCTCATACATACAATATGTATGTAGACGGATAGAAATTTTATTCTAAGAATGCTTAAATTTAAATTATGAAATTGTTGCTTTCTGTCTATTTTGTAGGAATTTTTGGAGCGTATCCGCGGACCTAAAGGAGAGTGTGATTGCAGTTCCAAAGAACCCACTAATCCAATGGTCCAATTATCAACAGCCGCTGAGAATACAGGACAGACCATGGCATCAACTATGAAAACTGTACAAGCCACTGCAACTCCCAAATTCCAGCAACTCGCTCAGACTACGGTACCTTCTAAATCAAATGACATTGATTTATCAAGTATTCGCAGTTATGGAGTAAGTACCCACTGTAAACAGCGGCGCTTTTCATACTAACTCTTTTATTCAATTTCGTGATCTAACTCCTATTTGACATTGAAGCTCAGTGGTTATTGATGGATTTAGAGCCGTTGATTCATTTTTAAATAAGTTTCCAGAATTTAACCTAATAGTCCTGGAGTCAAAAGGCTTTTAATCATAATATCGCGATGTGAGACGTGAACTCGAAAACATAACCAGTAAAGATAAGTTTCTCCTAATTGATGGTGACTGAAATGCTCAGATCGAAAGATCCGAATAATTACGGTCTGCCAACTTCGGGAAATTTGGACTGCCCTACACTAACCGACAAGGAGAAGAAATGACACAACGAACTAGCGTGAATTAATTCCTTCTACTACGAGAAGAAAAGAGGTCACTTGGAGACATAATGGTAGTAGACGGTGGTACGAACTGGACGGATTCAGCACGACACACCGTCCAAATATGGACAAGAAACTCAAAACAAGAAATAGTGAGGGCTTTTCTGATCACAACCCTAAAGTGTTACTGTTAAATGCCCTAAGACCAGAACAACCACACCTACAGGATCGCCAAAGAACCATGATAAACTGGCAGAAACTACATGACGTCGAATGCCAAAAGGCATACAAACAAGCCACTACACAAAAACTTAGCGATGCAAGAACAAAGAACACAGCTGACAACTGGAAATAATCCAAGAAAATCTTGACGACGACAGCGCTGGAAATATACGGAAAAGCAAATAGTCAAATCAACCCTTGGATGAATGGACACGGAACAAGCAGAATGCAAAAAAACGCATATCTGAAACTATCAGTCACGGGGACAGTATATGCCGTAATGATGATAGTACCGAAGAAGAGAAACAAAGATGTCGCGCGAACCTGACAACTGCTAGAAAAGAGTACAAGAAAATGCTGAAAATGGGAAAACGAATGGTGACCCGGTAAGGCACACGATTGTCTAGAAGCAGCCAACCAAAACAAGATGGGCCCGATGTGCGAATTATTTCGCCTACTCCAACAAAGAGGAACTTATAACAATAGTAAAACTCAGTAATACGAGTTAATAACATCTGGAAAAGATAACACAAGACCGTTACGAAAATAACTCGAAGATACACAACAACTCATCGATTCGATACCTATACCGGCTCTTGATACTCGCACCGTAAAAGCTACCAATAAGAAACTAAAACGAAATATCAAAGGTCATCGCAGAGAACAGATGCTAGACAAAGCACCTGGAGTGAATAACATTCAACTGTGATATATCAAAGTGGCAGATAGTGATTTTCAGAAAATGGTGATCCAGCGATTTTTTTCATGCTTGAAAACAGAGCCGATAAATGGGAAAATGATGAGAAACAAGGTATTGTGATACCGCTCTTCAAAAACGGCAACGGAGGTGATATGAACAACTGCAGACGAATCTGTCTGCACCCTATGCTGAGTAGAATCGCTATGGCGTAGCCACTCGACTAAGAGACTGGGCTGAAGAATGAAGATTCTTGACGACAATTAGTGCGGTTTCAGACAAGGCCGATCGCAGCTGACAGGTTTAACGAATACATTCAGGAATATCTCAACATCAAGCGACACGACACCACTTCAACCTGATGCTGAAAATACTGATCAAGCAATCCTACTCGACATGCGGAAGGCATACCCCAGGGTTAGCAAACCCATCCTTTGGGGTTGCTACGCCGTTATTGAATGCCGGAGGAAATGATTGCTAAATTCATTGACCTTCACGAATACACCAGTTACTGTGTGCAAGGTACGGAACTCAGCTCTGAGTGGTATCCAGAACGTGGACTCCGAGAAGAATGTCCCACCTCACCTGTACTTTTTAACATCTACCATCAAGCTTCGATCCATAAAGCTGAAGAACAGCTTGTGATAGAAGCTAAAAGAACAGGACCTACATATAGATGGGATTGAAAGGAGTTTCCTCCATGGAAACAACCTTCCACCACAGAGAATTAACAAATACAACTTATTTTTTCACAGGATCTCTCTCTCGGAAATAAGGCTGAATTGGAAAGCAATTTACCTTCGTACAAAACCAGTATGACGAATTTTTATAAACAAACCACTGACGCCAAACAAGAAAACCTCATCTTCGGTACTGACGAAAGCTACGCTATACGCATGCTCGGTACCTGGATAGGGAGCAAAGACGACATCACTCAGAGACTGAGGAGAGCCCCTCGCAGCTGGGCAACCATGAAAAGTCGCCTAACGAAGAAAACAATCCAAGGTGGTCAGGGCGTGCGTAGAGAGTACCCTACTTTTCAACTGTAATACCCGCCCCTTCTGCAATTATGAAATCAAGAAGCTCTAATCTTTCATGGATCGCAAATACCGCTGTGTGTGAAGCAGCAATCAACAAGAACCCCTCAGAGAGATGCAACTAAAGAATGTCAATAATATGTTTGACCTCAGGAACGCCTTGCAAGTTAACTCCATAAGACTGAAAGTTGAAACGGCCCACCTTTTACGAATCGGACACATCCTTAGGATGCCAAATGATCGCCAGACCAAACGTGCAGTTCTCGACTGGAACACGAAGATGGAAAACATCGCCAAGAAAAAGCGGCTGACCACCTTGAACTATTGGAAAAAACTTCTCCGGGAGGTAGGTTTAAATCTCAACAAATTGCTTTGGATGTGATTGATCGAAAAATTTGGTGCAGTAAGGTAGACGACCGAATCAATCGTCTTAGAACGCATGAGAAAGAAAAGGTCACCAACAACCCCTTATGAAAACTAAAGTGAGCGCCAAAAACCAGATATGTGACCAACCAGATCATAAATGCCTTTACTCTGGATGTGACAAAGTGTATAAATCATCAGTCGGCCTTAAGATCCACCAAAAGAAAATCCACCAAATGGGAGCTCATAATGTCGTGTTTTAATTGTGGAAAATGCGGTCAAAGCTACACGCAAGTGTGGTGGTGAAACACAACAAGGCGACAAACGACAGTGCATTTTGTGCCAACATTGGATAACACGCTCTAACCTAGCACGACACCGCAGAGGATGTTAAGCAAACCAAGAACCACTACAAGCCACGCCACAGCCCGAACAACCTACTACCCCGCCCACGCTCGTCTATCGGGCCGCCAGGAAACTTTGCGACAATTGCGGGAAGATGTTGTCGGCTACCAATATATGGCCCGTCACCAAAAAACGTGTATCAACCATTGAAGCCAAGCCCCCCTACAGGCGACAAAAGGCAGTCGAGTCGAGATTATTATATTTTTTATCAAACAATGTATATACATTATGTAACAAAATTGAATAATAGATTAATAGATACAAAATAGTTGATGGTTGGACAAGAGGAGAATAAAAATTCTATCTAGCTGGTTCCCCCTCTAATTACAAAATAAAATGCTTATGCCAAAGAAAATGATACAAAAATAAAGCTTCAGTTACAAAAAGCAGAATAAAAAACAGTAATAAATAAATCACAGATTTGTTGATTGTTGTTGGTCTAATTTATCTTTTGGGTGACTAAATGTTTTTTCTAATTTTTTTTATATATTATTATAAGAATGCTTTTGTCCAAATTGATTATTAAATTTCGACCGAAATCGAGGTTAAATCAATAATGCTTTACCCTTTTGGTTACAACCTTATTTTCCAACCTTTCTTACGACCTACGTCCCCCACAATATTTCTTGATATTGTTTTGCATTTTTAACATTTTTTCATTTCTGACTGGACTGTTTTATGGTTTTTCATTTTTGGATTTCGGATGAACTATGTAGATAGTACTTTCAATCACCAAACTTGACTACCCATCTTATCATGCTTTAGCTTGAGTGTAAAACAAGATGCACATGATTACATACTTTTTTACAAATCTTTGGTTGGATTAAATTCCTTTCCATGATGTTGGTACTGTTGAAGGCTTGCAAGATTTTAATTTTTAATTTATTATGTTTTCTGCAGTAAAGATTTCATTCTGCATATTGAACTATTCGTTTCATTTTTAGACAAAAGAGTGTACATTTTATGTTTAAATTTTATTAACGCTACATTATATTTTATTTTATATTATCTTGCAGACAATATCTGTTCCTAGTAAATCAGCTCTAAAGGATGTTGCTTACATGCTTCCAATTGGTTCAGTTGTGATTGTGATGAATTCAGATTTGTCTCCGGCATCGCAAGAACCGAATGTAATGCTCAAAGTGCACGATACGGACAATAAGTGGAGAGAAATGAAAACGGTAAGGTTTCTGTTCAGTGTAGTAAATTGTTATTTGTCATATTGTAGGTACTTCATTTGACTTTATTATGTCAATATTATTTTTCTAAGAGTACTGCATGTCACAGTTCTGCGTTTACGATCTCTTTATTTTCTGATATTGCAACTGTTAGCTTTGTTTGTAGGAAATCCGAAGTTCATTTTTAAACATTATGAGAGATACAATGAACAGATGAATTAGCTTCATATATATCTGAAGTTTATTTCTCAAAATGTTTAAATAAACCTTTTTATTTCATCCATTAAAAATGTAAAAATATTAAACTTTTAATATTGTTCATTTTTAGGTATTTGGAGAGCCTGTATCCTACAAAAGTGATAAGGTAGTTTACTTTTTTTTATAAAGCATGTAATCTGTTGTTGGGTACATTCATTAATTATTATTATAAATGCTTAAATATTTAATTGTTTAAAGCTATGAAACTCATACAAAAATTAATAATTTTCTCTTTTATTAGATGATGCCTCAATTGAAGCCCACGTCATCATCTGATTACTTAATCACTGATCTTTCTGCACCTAAGGTTAGTCAACGAATTATAGTTATGTACATACTGATTCACCGTAATCTATACACATAGCTGTTATGTGTATAGTTAGTTATGTGTAGTTACAATGATCACTCGGGATATCTAAAATTTGTTAAATCAACTAATATGTTTCTACATAAGATATAGTAGGAGACTCATTGAAAGAGATTTATAATATATAATAGACGTTTTCTCGTTCAAATTACCGATTTATACATTCAAATTTGCCGTAGCATTGCATTAACACATTCAAGTTCACAGAAACTGAATTCAAGTTCATTAACACATTCAGATTACCTGAACCTGATAAAAGCATTAATCTTTCAAATGACCAATTTACACACTCCAATTAACAAACTGAACATTCAATTTACCAGACAAAATGAAAGTCTGTATTAACTACTGTAGCAGTACAATTTAATTAATCTACTAATTTCTAAACAAATCAAAATGGTTAGATGAAACAAATTTCTCGTATTTATTTTAAAAGAAATGGAAAATATCAAACGAAAATAGTTCCAGCTAAGGAAACTGGGCAAACCTTTTTACTCAAATAGTTGCCACTGAAGCAACAGATATGTAGGTACGTTAGTATGTTGTTGCTTCAGTAGCATTAGTTTGGACAATTATCATAGTAGGCCATACATGATGTCTCAATTGTCTATGAAATTTAGGCTTCATGATTGATGTTATAAGTTGTCTGAAAATGGTTTGTAGGATGGAGAACATGAAATGATACTCTTTGATATATACAATTTGGCAAGAACCATTTGCTTTAAGTCAGTTCGTGTACTATCATCATAAACAATAATTCATATATGTTTAGTATTGATGAACATATAACATCGTACAATAAACTGGTTAAAAAGAACTTTATAGTGACCTGACCTGTGTTTCGTTATTGTTGTTGAATGCGGAAAATGCCAACACTGCTTCCGGAGTAGACGGAAGGGCATCCAAAGTCAATGTTAGGGCCTCCAAAAGATTTATTCTGGCATTGTTTTATAGGGGCAGTCGTGTAGCCAGTGTGCCAGCGTCTTAGAAGCAAGAAGACCACTTGGTGGAAGTAGGGTCACCGTGATTTTGGCCTTGTAGCCTGCGTGCTTTGATTTTTTCTGGTACGCTCCATAAATGTTTTGAAGTTAGAGTAAGTGGTGCTCAAGATTTCGTGCCAAGTGGTCTCTTTGATCTTATTGTTAATACCAGCTCTGACACTATTCCAAAATAACTGATTTTCCCAGGGACAGTCTATGTTAGCAGCTTGATCACCGAGTTCGTTCCCTGGTAAGTCGCAATGGCTCAGAGTTGTTAATCGATAATTTCAGTCACACAAGGAAGGGCGAAGAGGGTGAGTTCTTGTTTTCAATAGTTTGGTTGATGATAGATCGGAGATGGTTATAGGCTTCTTCTCTCCAGCTGATTCTTTTTTAAAGACGGTGGGTGACTGATAGAAAATCCAAATTTATTCTAGGGTTGCAGGGAGGAAGGCGAAGTGACTTCTCCTAAGAGGATCACAGTATTGTAAGATTGGTTATTCGCCTCGAGTCTGAGAGCTTCAATTGGAGTTGCCCATTCACAATTCTCAGAGCTAAATTTATTTTCGACTTTGTTTATGTTCGAGGTAGAAAGTCAGGGATGCCAGGCTCATTCCAAGATTGCTGGAAACATTTGAGGATGTAGATTCTGGCTTTGTCGGTCAGACCTTGAATGAATTTATGGGCGATATTGTCTTCGCCTGCAGCACATTTTGTTTTCATTTGGCTGATGGCTGTCAAATTCAGTCCTAGGAAAGTTTCCTTTTCACAAGTTTGTTGTTGTTTGTTTCATTTTTATTGAAGACGGTGTGCTGCTGCGGGTGACTGTTTCATGAAGATGTTGACTTTGGATTTGTTGGAGTGATACTCAGCATTAGGAACCAGGGCTTCATTCGGAGAGATTTTTATCATTTTCCAGTGTCATGAGCATATGCTGTCTCTACAAGAAATTCGATCCATTTATCCTCTTTGGCTTTGTTAGTGAGGTTTTTGACAAGAAGGCATTGATTCATCCAATTTTCTCTTCTGTTCCTAATATCCTTTCTGAGCCCATTTCTGATCTTAATAACTTCTTTGATTTCAGGGTTCATCCAGGATTGTCATATTTGCAGATAGCTTTTGCCAATGTGACGTTTGGCTGACTGGATCACGCATCTGTCAGCATGTTGAAGATGGTTGATGAGGGTTTCATTGCTTTTGAAATTTTCATTGTTGAATTTAGTTCAGTCTCTATTTTTCTAGTCCCAAACGAATTTAGGGTTAACAGGGTAGGACTTTAATGTTTTCTTTGAATTTGATAAGAACCAAGACAGTCTATGGTATGCCATTTGAATTTGTTGGGTTTGATGGAAATGTCTGGAACTGGTATACTCATTTCCCCGGTTCCCCTGTTGGTTCTTGTATGTTGGCTATTGTTGATGCAAATTTTGTCATTGGGCACGAGCCAGTCTTCTAGAAGGTTTCTTCTAAGGTCGTTTTGAAGATTGTTATGCCAAAGAGGGGAATGGGCATTGAGAATTAAAGAGTTGAGATTATTATGGAGAGTTGTTTGGTCAAAATTATCATTATTCAAGTAGTTCAATTTTGATGTGAATGATTTGTTGTTTAATGTAAGAGTGAGGTTTTATATTTTCCTTGAAGGCGATATTGTCTTTGATGATAGTGAAGAGGCCGCCTCTGTGACAGATATCAAGCGTAAGGCTCCTGATGACAGTATAACCATTGAAGTGCGGATAGTTCTTTATATTGTTCAGTTTAGTTTCTTCAATAAGACAAAGATCAATGTTGTAGTCTCAGACAGTTTGTTAGTTCACCTACTTTAGTAGTGATAGAGTCCGCATTCCATTGGAGAAGATTGAGACCTCTTTTGTCCTTGTAATGAATCCTCTCTTTGGCTTGGGTAGTGTTATTGCAAGGGGGCAGTTGAGAACTAGGCAAAGGAGTGCAGTTGGAACAGATCTAGGTTTTGTTGAAGAAATGCGATTCAGATTCTTTTCTAGTGAGACCGAAGCATTTAAGATGGAGGGATTGTTGCACATAAAATTAGAAAAATGCGAAGAGGGAGCACTGTTATTTGCAAAACAGACAAAGCTGACGAGTAGATTTCTTCCAGGGTTGAGGTTGTTATTGTTGAGAAGGGACCGGAGGTTGTGCGTTGGGTTACAGCCTCCAGAAGGCGAAATCCCGACGTTGGAGGCTTGGACCAGTGGCAGAATATTCCGAGAGTGAACAATTTCCTAGAAATTCTTACAACCCCAAAAAGGCATTGTCCTTGGACGGATGTGTTGTCTTATCGTGCAGATTCTGATACTGAATGAGTCCTGCTATTTCACTAATTGCTAAATTTATGTTCAAATTACGTTCAGTTTGTTGATTTGAGTGTGTAAATTTGTCATTTGAATGTGCTAATGCTTTCGTTAGATAATTTAATGCGTTAATGAACTTGAATTTACTTTCTGTGAATTTGAATGTGTTCATGTAATGCTGCGGAAAAGTTCAATGTGTTAATCGGTAATTTGAATGTTAGAAAAGGTAATTTGAACGAGAAAACCTATAACTACAATACATAATTTTATTTTATTCTCCAATAAAACAATTGTTGTATAATCTGAATTGTATATCTTTTTAGCTTCATATGGTGATTGTGCCTACTCCACGACGAGGAATCATTCGATCAGTTGAAATTCATCATGAATGCCAAATGGCTGCTTCTAAAAGAGGCATGCCTGGAGTTTACTTGCCTTTCTTAAGTCATCGGTCTTTGAAATTAGAGGACTGCCTACCTCGAAACCTTCGAAGAAATGTTCCCATTGTCAATATGAATGTGAGTATTTTGGCTTCGTGGTTATTAGGGGGGCATACCCCCAGACCTAGCACATATTGTCAGACTGCTTGAAAATGACAGCCAATTGGGATACATTTTGGTATCACCATATCTGACCCATCAAAGCTCGTGACGCTTTGGTGAAAACAAAATATAGTCCCAGAGGAAAAATGAATAATTTTGGAGTTTATGTATTTCTTAAAGGGTGTATAGTCACTATGAAGTATTATTTCTGTGTACTTAGTCAAACCTATATAATTTTATACATCGGACATCACTGTCATATCTATGTGACGTGATTTTGAGCCCAGGGATCAAGTTTTAAATGGTTTTATTTTCTCTCTGTTGATAATATAATCCAATTTTTCGTTCTTTAATGTTGTTGACATCAGCGTAATGCTGTATGAAAGCAGTTGCTTTCTTTTTGCTGTCAAAGATTTTGTATGTTTGTTTTTATAGACAAACAAGAGTGTCGTCTTGACGGGTTGTCGTTATTATGTTTTTCTTCCGGGTTTTTTTTGGCTGATCCACAGATATTTATAGGTTTTTTTTCTTTTCTTCCGGGTTTTCTATTTGGTTTTTCCAAATATCTATTTTGTTTGATGCAATACTTTATTGCTACTGCCGTTGTAAGAATTTACCGAATAATCATTCGATCTAAAATATTTTAATTTAATACAATCGTCTAGGACGTTTATTTGGTATAGGTAAGCTACGTCAGGAGTACTCTCTGGCTTAAAATGGTAAATATATTTCTACTTTCTGAACAGAATCAAATTCTATTTCAAAACTGGACTTCAATCTTCCGTGGTGTTTCAATCAATGAAAACGTTCCGTTACTAACTTTCAATTCTGAAGATGTGCTGAAACAACAATTATGGTACGTTTGGTACTTTATCTAGGCCTATGGCACTAGGCCATTGGCTCTATGAGCTAGCTAGCCTTGCCAGAGTATTATAGGGCTTCTGAAAATGGGCTAAACTTTGGACAAATCCTAGAACAATCAATTTCGGTCAGCAGATTGAGTAGCTTTGCTATGTTAACAGCATGTGCTGAAATTGGTTTAGTAGGCAAGTTATTAATCCTCAAAGTTAACCATTTTTCTAAAATTGTTTCTTCCTTATTTATTTATTTCTTCATCACCAATAATGGCCCTTAAACTTTAACCGATTTGGATGAAATTGCCCCATTAAACATCCATTTTAATTTTGTTTATACACCCTAGTAACCGTCTAGAAACTAGTAATATGTATTAATAGTATAAATCGAAACTTCACCGATTGAATTAAACTTTGGCATAATGAAAGAATAATATTAGATGCTGCTTGCAAAAAACATTAATACGCTGTATGGTTCGTTAGATACAATATTTTAAAATTATAAATTAAACTTAATAAATTTCCAATTTTTGTTAATTTCTGGAACAAAATATTTTTATCGAAAAATGATATAAAAATAGATTTTCTACTAATGTTATCTATTTAGTTAAAATATATGAATAAAACTAAAATAAATGAAAAAAGATTGGCCTAAATGGCCCTTATGATGGTCAACTCCTCCCCCCCCCGCCACAAATCCAAACATACCTGAAATAAGTGAAAATAAATATAGTTAGCTACTGGTGGTTAGGATATTATGGCTCTAAGTAAATATTATTAAGTAACTAGGTATTTCAGTATTGAATTATATTATTTTTTAAGGTTTTAAGAGCTAAACAAGGCGAGTATGTTAATCATACCTAAGCATATTAACAATGATTTAACAATCTTTGTTTTCTTAAATTATGTATATTTTTGACTTTGATAGCACTAAAAAAATTATTCATGTACTGAAATATATAGTTACTTAATAATATCTACATAGAGCCATACCACACTAAATATCATAGCTAACCATTTTTTAATTTCGCATATTTAAAGAATTTTAGAAATTTGTTTTGGGAGAGCTAACCATCTTTAGCGCTTTTTGGTCAATCTTATATACTATGTAGAATGAAGCAAAGAAAGTGTAGTTAACGCTCGAAGTATTTGAAATAATTTGGCTTTCAATCGGTGCATCGATATCAGTTGTATATTTCATAATTGCTGATCGTAACTTGTTTGTTTGTTCGATTTAATGAAAAACTTAAAGTAAAGTCTAAAAGGAGGGGGTGGGGTTCTAGAGGCGCCTCAAAGATATCTTTAAAAATCACTCGAAAGTGGTTTAATCGATTAGCATGAAAAGTATTGGCACCACCAGTGTTATTAATAAAAAAAAATTTTGACAGCCTAAGGTTATGGCATGATGGTCGGCTGAATAAATGAAGTTGAGACAAATTTGTCAATATGTACTTTTAAAAAGACATGTACCTATGTAGTCATTTATTGTAAGGTTTTCAAAAACTATTTTTTACATTACTATCTAGTCTTTTAAAACTTTACACTTTTATTGATACAAATGTTATACTTTATGGTCAATTTACAATGAAAAGTCATATTTTTAATTAATAAAAAAGATTTATTACGTTTGTTGTACTCAATATTTTCCATGAGATTTTTAGATTAACATCTATGGACTATCATTGAATTGGAATATTAGCATATCAATTACATGATTCTCTCTGCATGATCTTGATAATGGTAAACACTATATATTGTTTGGCAAATATTACAGAGATTTACAGATGCTTAGAATATTTTGTTGAAAACGCTGTGTTGTTCAGATTTATGTAAATGTCAGAGAATGCTCCTTAACATGTAGATGTAAAAAAATTAATAATAATTTTATTGATCCAAAAATGAATGATAAAAACTGCTAAAAATCCCATTAGATCATAGATTTTCATTAGGTCAATAGAGAATGCAATTCAACGTCTTGTTCATGTTAAATAGAATATTTTGTTAAGTATCTATTTATTCTTATACATTTTCAATTTTGTGCTACAACATGTTAGTTTATTGCCATGTTTTAGGAGACCCAGTTACCTTTGGACAGGAACGGAATTGCATAATCCCTATCCGTGGAGCTCTATTGATTCCTGCAATGAGTGGACCACTATGGATCCGCTGGTCACTGGGTTAGCTCTTGATTTACGTTCGAGAAGATTTTTTGGTCGGACTGTACGACGGCAGTGTAGTAACTCTTATTATGTTGCCTGTATTCAAACAAGTTTAAACTGAACAGATTAGACCTTAGTTTTGAGTTAGACATTTTATTGATTTCTTAAACTTTAATAATGATCAGCCTACCCTTTTCCGGCTTTCCTTTGATTTAATTGAAAATATTTCCATGTCAAACTTATCGAAATTGTGTACATTTGTTTATTCGAGCTACAGTTACTATAATTTTTGTCTTGGAATGAGATTTACATTTTATCAAGAAGTTTAGCAAGTGCTTGAATGATTTAAGATTTCTCTTTGGTATTTGAAGATGTAATTCTGTAAATAACTCAGTAACCAAAGATGTTGCACTTGTCTCTATATAAGGCGGTGGAAGATGTAAATTATGTTTATGAAATTTAAACAAATAACACAAAATGTATTAATCACATAATTTAAAATTATGTGCAATTTAATTTTAAAAATATGTATTACCAATTTTCAAACAAATTTTATTGCGAATAAATCCGTAGCACAATCATGCAGATTTGCAATAGCTTGTCGTAATTAAATATATTTTAATTAAACATATGAGTATTTCGATGTATTATTATATATTATCTATTAGTATTTATTTATAATCAATTAAGTATTGTTATTCATTGTTTTGCTTGAACATATCAGCAGTTTGCATTTTAAAAAAACGATATATTTATTATGAGTGTGTAATTAATTAATCTGTGGTTTAGTCATTTGTCGGAAACTATTAGAAATACCAAATTGCTCAACCCGTATTAGTGGAACTAATGGGCCCATAGGACATCAAGCATGAAATATCACTCCTATAAGAATATTGGGCCGTATGCACCAAATAAAATAAAATCAAACAATAGAATAAAATCAGTTAATTTTATTCTATAAATAAAATAAAATTAACTTTGATTTGTATGCACCAAAATAAAATTAACTGATTCTATTTAAGT
>JAUYWI010064276.1:0-15334 GCA_034780595.1 Parotoplana pacifica
CATACTTGTAGCGCTTAGAGATGGTTTACACCATTTAGGCGCTTTATAAATATAGCTAATTATTATTATTATTATATTGTGTATTTGTATAAGTACTTGTACATTTTGGTATTGTATTCATGTATACCATTCTCATCACATAATTTTTTTGCCAAAAAATGTCTTCTTTGAAAATTGGTATACAAAAATCAGCAAAAATACTAAATGTTATACAGAGATCAACAGTTTAACAAGATAAACAAAAACAACCGAAAAAGAAATTATTAAACTTTCCCATAATAAAGGTTTGTAAATGATCCTTCTGCATCCTTGTCATTAGTCATTATAAGTATCGTCTAAAACTCTTCCAAATATAACATTAATTTTAGATCGATGTCCACAAATACGTTGATGTCTAATATAAATAATCACAAATGCGGTCATAAAAACTTAAATGTTGTTCTCTGTTTTTAGAATCTAATTCGATTAATATTATTATCAAATCTTACTCAGACATGTCATCATATTTCACAAATCCTTTCCTTAACTAATATCAATCATTGTTCCAAATTTCAAGACCATCATCGGTCGAGAATCCTGAGCTAGTACAACAGTTGTTGGCATAAATCTATAGACCTCAATTTCACTTCTTTTAGGATTACATGCTCAGACTTGTCTTATTTGGTGCTTTTCAATCTCAACTGGTTTTCACCGATTGCCAGTAGTGTATTTACAATCTGCATGTAACCCTTAGCTATCATAGTACGTAGTATTTAAATTAAAGTGTTTTTTAATTTTTGTGACTGAATTTTGAAACAAGTTCACGTGTAATATGCAGTAGGTAGATAGATTTTTCTTTTCCTGCGTTTCAATTTTCAAAATTGGTGAAGATAATAATTATTCCTCTTCATGCAGATATTTTATCGTCATGTTTCTTTTATCTAGTTACCTTTGTTGTTCAAGAATAGCTAAAGATTCGTTTATTAATACCCAGAGCCAGCATTTTGTTTTCCTCTCCGAGACATCCTAGATCTTAATAGCTTGTTTTAAAATATAATTATGTGATTTACAGTTTGTTGTTATGAAGCATAAATGTTGAATGTTGAAATACAATTTAATTTAATATACTTTTTAGCATAGTACATACGTAAGTTTATCTGTTTAACAATGATAGTCGGTAATGTCAAAATCATTATCCAAACAATTGTTTATTTGTTGTTGTTTTTAAAAAGCATCCGAATTTAAGTTTGGGTTCATACCGTACAGATTTTGTTTTTTCTTCCGAAGCGTTACCAACCATATCTGATTATACAGCCAGTTACAAGCCACTAGATAAATTTGGTCCTTAGCATGGACCGGAAAAAATAAGTAAATTCAAGCCCGTGTTCAGTTTATAACTACCTATACGAGTAACAGCTACGTTAACTCATATTACATTTAGCCTTCTTTTTAGGTACCTAATTATTGTAATCATTCTTAAAATACTTAGCTGAAATGTTAATACACACACTAGCAACTATTGTTCTGTCAATATATTATAAATGATAAGCACATAGCTGTTATTGCTTAGCACCTCACCTCTGGATATTAAAACTAAATATGTGCTTTTCCTATTTATAGTATGCTTAAATTTTAAAACCATGCATGTGATTTTTCCGGCAAAAATCTGGGGTTTGAAACCCAAAACGGGTGTTTTCGTTAATCGCAAAAATATGCAATAATCGTGAGAGGAGGGTATAGGGTGCCAATCTGTCAGCTGTAAAGATTATATCGTGTACTTTAGAACTGTATAAACATCAAATCATTAAATACTTTTGGTTTCAGATATTTGTATTTTTCAGTTAAATAATTATGAATGATCATATAGGAACGGTTTTGTTGATGCCTTTTTATCTAACAACTTTGTAATGGGTATACTTTTTATATACAAGACGAAAGAGTTAGATATAAATATTGTTTAATTTATTTACTGTTTTAAATCGAGAAAATTGTTTTCAGTCATAAAACGCTTTAGTTTTCGTAAATTTCGAAGCAGCGTATAATGTTATAAATTTGGCTTTCCTAATCTTGTTTTAAAAACCGCAATTTTCTTAGGAGAACTGCCCCTAGATCCGGGCGATCGCATTCGGACGTGCTGTAGATTAGCTCCACTCATCATTTTCCGGGTTTTTATTATTGGAACAATCACATGCCTGTAAAACGTGTTCTACTTTGACGAAGGGAACTTTTTTGAATATGTATTGTAGTTCTGAAACTACAAATTATTTATGTTCCTAGATTAATATTATGTATTCTGATGTGTGTATATAAAGATAACCGATAGTAGTTAACATAGTGAATATTTTATATACTTTTTAAAACTTGCAGCTTTTTAAACTTAAGTCAGGTAAAAGTTGTTGACTGTTAATTTTTGTTACATACTAAAAAGCAAAGGTCAAACTTGTATTTAGAACTTTTTGACCCGGGAATTTAGTAATTTATTGTTAACTTTTAAATACGTAGGCTAGTCAATAAAGTACTTGTGGGCAAATTCGATTTGATACAACGATGCCATACAAAAAATATACATTTTTATAAACCATGGAAACATCTAAGAGATTGGTGAAAGTATCATGTCAATATCTTCATGTATAAAATGTATTTGTTATTTTTTAAAATCAATACACCTAAGGAGGTCCGACCACAGTGAAAATTTTTATACCTTTACTTGCACACAGTTTGTTGTATTGTTATGTAGGAATGAGGAGTTTGAAAGTCTGCTACACCAGGACTGCTATTAGTGGTAGAAAATCATCGCCAGAAAAAAAGATTATCTATCTATGCTAACAACCTATTAACACGAATAGGCTTTTTTGAGCTTCTCGCTCTGTTGTGGTAAAACTTGAGATACAATACTTAAAAACATCAGAAAACGAATAAACTGTAAAATGAAGCCTTATTGAATTCAATGCAAAAGCTAATAAGAGAAAAAATGTACCTATGTATGTAGTAGTCCTTGGTTGTGTCATAAAAATAATTTAGGACTGATAGTTATGCAGTTTGCTAGGTCTATTTTATATAATTTTTCTATGTATCTACCTACGTAGATAAAAATCGCGTGTATATATACATTAGAAAAAATAGAACCAGTTTTAATTTTCAACTTCTTTTACCATTCATTACTTTGTGTGTGAATGGCATAATTTATTTATTTAAAATGTATTTAATTGATCGTGTCGTGTTGATGTGAATATCCAAATTTTGACAAATGTTTTATCAGTTTGCACTATCATAGTATTTGTCTCTAATCTATTTGTGTGAATTAGGCAAGCCTTTTCTATAAGCATACTGTTTTCATTCATTAATAATAAATTGATTGAAACTTTAACATTTTATTTGAAGTGTAACAATCTATATATAGCATTCTTATCGTTCTTGCTTTTGTTCTTAAACGTTAGTTGGTTGTGTACTTTTTTTAATTACTCTAATGATTTTTAGTAGGGGACATAGAATATCTCTCTCTATGCTTTAAGGATCTAGATGTTGATTTGATTTTGCTTGATAATACTATTTTGACTCATTTTCCAATCTAATTCAACAGACTATTTTACATGACCTTATTATTTTTTTTAGGAGGGATGTCCCTTTATTGTATGTATGACCTACTCATTTCAAACCCCGGAAAAACTTTGCTTCATTTTGGATTTGATGAACGGTGGCGATTTGCATTATCACCTGAGTCAGCATAATGTTTTCTCTGAGAAGGAGGTTCGATTTTATGCTGTGGAGGTCATCTTAGGCCTAGAGCACATGCACAATCGGTCTGTTGTTTACAGGGATTTAAAGGTAAGCCACTATTTGTCTTCATTCTCAAAGTCTATTAATGCTGTTTGAAATTGCAAACTTCAGATTTTTCTTTTTTATGTGGATTTTTTTTAATGAGAGTATTGGGAATAATACTGATTCCTAATTCCACGCCCCTTGAATTAATTTATTAATCCATCATTATTGGAGAAATATTAAGACAATCGTTTCTCATGTTACACCATAATATGGATGTAGTTAGAATATTGTGTCTACATTTATTGTATTATAATTTATGTAGACACAATATTTTAACTACATGCAAACAAAATGGTATTATAACATCGTAGTTTATTAAAAACAATGCTTCAATGTATGGATTCCATATAGGGACAAAAACTTGTCTAAACGTTTATTTTACTCAATTATAATTTGATTTCATTTTGTATTCTTGTGCTTTATAGATGAAAGCTAAAATCTATGCATAAAATTACATCATATTTTTTTATGATGTAAGTAATATTAATTAGTTAGAAGTGTTTTTCCTCTTTGAAAATAATTTGAAGATAAACCACTATATTTTGCTCATATCTCTTCAGTGTTGTGGAAATAACAAGTATATAATAAAACATTAAATATGAAGCAGACTGTTGTTCATATTACGAATGAAAAGATTAGATTGGTTACATATTCTTTAATTTTTTCGGAATGCATAAATAGAATTTGTGACTACAACTCACTGTACATCCTTGAAGAGATGCAACTGAAATCTATTGTTTTATTGAATAAATGGACTTTATTTTTATCTCCAAAAATGTTTTACTTTTTATAATCTGACCTTTATTTTAGTTGGATTTTAGGGATGGGTTCATAGTTATAATACAGGGGTGCGATTTTCCAGATAAATAGTAGGTACTTCTGAACTTTTAATTTGACTATCAAGGTTTTTGGTTAGTTGTTATTTCAAATAGAAAAATAAGAGTGAACCTCATTTACTTCTAATTATTATTATCTTATAAAAATGATAACGATATGCTTTCTTGACCTGATCCTCTGCCATTGAACTTGCTCTTTTGAATGTTTCTCCACTAAAATCCCCAACACTATATTCATAACAAACCTTGTTTGGAATCTTTGTTTACGTGTTTTCTGCACATTCGTTGGTCGTTCATTCTATGTGGAATTAACGAACTAATTTCATAAATTTCCTTTTGAGCCGACGATGTTGATTTTTTTGCCTTTTTGTTGAGTACTTTTATTAAGGTCAGTAGGTGATGGTTTTTGGATCCCAGTATTTTAAAAAAATAATTGAACTATCTAGGTAATGCTTTGTTGTATCAATACTGTGCTAACTGAAATATAATAGGAAAATAGGCTAGTTTGTTCAAAGTACACAGTGTTTACAATGAGAATAACTAGGTATTATGGTTGGGTCTTTTATTTGGTCACCTTCATCTTTTGTTGGTGAAATCTATAGAATATTGACTATTCATATAAGGTGTAGCTGTGTACTAGGTAGAATGATGTGTTATGTCAAGTTTGTTTACATTATCCGTTGTTGATTCTCGATAGAAATTTGTTTATTTATACCGATGTACGTCTCTTCTATTATTATGTGTATTCCATTGTAGCTTCACTATAATACATACCAACATCATAGCATTTTGTCCAGATTTTCATGTAATTGCCTATGTGTTCTACCTTTAGTTACACCCAAGTGAATTATTTTTGAATCCTATAGCCTAGACTACTAGGTACCTACTAGATTGTGTGAAATGTATAAATTATAACGTGTTTGGTTTGTTTTATAATTTTCCTTTGGCGTTTTTTAAATTTTAGACTAACACGAGAGTTTGCTCTAGCCATAAATTATAGTGAAAGATCCTAACCTGTGTGCACTATAAAATGTAGAAGTCTGAATAATATTAATTAAACGTATCGACAATGCATTAGTATCTCCATTCATCAACGAAATTTCCTAACTTATATCGAATGGGAACACGGCATTCGTTTTTTAACTAGCACTAATTGTTATTTATCTAAATCATGTTCCAAAATCTGTATACTATAACAAAATAAGTTTGTCGGTTGATTATTACACTAAATCTAATTCTTTTGTTCGTGTTTGGAGCTTAATTAAACAAAAAACCATGTATTTAAAAGAAAACTTCCCGAGCATTATACTCCCTAAGATTAACATTTGGGGAGCCTGACACTATTTAAATCCATTTTAATTTTCTAAATTTGCATGCTCTTTTTGGCATCTCAGTAAAAAGTTCTGTTAGCTTTTCTGAATATCTGTCGTTATCAAAATTATAATATTGTTGAACCGCACTTATACAGCGTGGCCATAAATACCTGCTATTTTTAAATTTCATGCTTTCCGCCGTGGATAGTTTGGGTTAAAATTTGGTAGTTTTTTTATCAGGTCCAAAATTTAAATCTCCAATTCACTTCAACCTTGGTGTGTAACTCCATTAGGCGCTCAGTAGCATAAATCCATAAATTTTGATTTTTGGGTGCAGAAAATCGATAATTAGTATTTTGGGGCAAAAATTGATAATCAATATTTTTTCGAAAAATATGAATTTGTGTTACTGAGTGCCTACTAGTAGTGTGGAGGAAAATATTATTGGGATTTACCATGTTTGTTAACGCTTATTGGAGCTGTGCAAGTATAGTTCTGTGTTGTCTCGAGAGGTCTTCTTCCTGTTCACTAATGCTAAGAGGAGGAGTGTTGAGAATTGGATTATGGATAAGACGTCGAATTGTATCTGAAACTACGTTTGTATGAATTGTTTTGATAGTTTGTTTGTAGGAATTATCATCTAGGTCAAGTGATGTTTTTTGGTGGAAGTAGGTGTTTATGCTTGGTTATGATATTCTGTTTAAGTTTGCGTTTAGGGTGTGTGCATTGAGATGTTGTAAGATGATGTTTATTTGGATGCTTTGATTTGTGTAATTGGTCTAGGTGTTGATGTGTTTAAGAGTGTCATGTGGCCATGTATGGGGAGAATATTTGTCTCGTAGTGAAAGAGATATGTTTTTGTGGGTGGTAGAGTGCATCCTGTGGCTATTCTAAGTGCAGCATTTTATACTGTTTGTAGTTTGTTTAATTGTGTTTGAAAAATGTTGGGGTCCAAATGAATGAGACATAATTGATGAGTGGTCTTATGAATTGTTTGTATGTGTAAATGATTGTTTATTTGGATTGTTTTTTGAGTATCAAAAGTGACACCTAAAATCTTTGGTGTTTTATTAAGTCGAATTTGGATGTTGTTTATCTGGATTAATGGAGTATAGTTGGCTTGTTTTTTGTCAGGTGTAAGGAGTGTTGTGGCACATTTTGGAATGGAGAGATGTAGGTTGTTTAGAGTTATGTAGCTTTGGACGATGTTGAGGTATTTATTTGTTCTGTATTCAAGTGTGGGAATGTTCGTTCCATTTTAAATCCTTTTGTTGATTTCTGTACACAAATATTTCAAACATTTCATAACAATTATTTTTCGTATTTTGTTGATGTTTGTTTAAAAAATGTTTCTATGATCTTTGTATCTTAAATTCCTTTTACAAAATAATAAATGATTGAGAAAAGTACATCGTATAGAAATATTTCGATAAATCAACTTTTTAATATTTGTATATGAAAGTTAGTAGCTGACATTCTAAGACTGACAGTTGACACCCGAACATAATTTAGAATTACATTTAACTTGTGTTTCTTCTAACTTCAAACCAGGAATGAAAATTGGAACTGGAAGATTATTATTACGACAGCTTGTTTTAATTTCGTTACTATGATTTTGGCTAATAAAAGAAATTTTAAATTTTAAGAAAATTTTGAATATTTAATAACGAAAAACAATTTTTTTGTAGTTTGATCATTTTAATTATTTTGCTTTATTATTTTATGATATTTTATTAAATTTATTATTACTGGAAAGTCACTGAAAATCGGTTTTCTTTAAGATATTAAAATTACATAAACAGCAATCTGTACTCTGAATTTGAAACCAATTGTTTTAAGAGATGTAATTTGATGTCACGTATAACCTAAAAGCCCCCGACTTGCAACGGAAGACTTCACGTTTTGGTGGTGTGAAGCCAATTACTAGGTGTCTATGTACTGAAACTTTGGGCACCCCTTCGGTTAGGCTTGAGGGTCTGGACCTGGTGGCCAGGATGATGGCCCTACGTCCAACACCTGACGTTTGGCATTAGCTTTTGAGAATGAAATCTCGGAACATATCTTTTCAATGGGTGCCTGCATATTGCGGGATCTCTGGCAATGAGAAGCCAGACAATTTAGCAGTTGAAGGCACCTAAAATTTCACTTGGATATCCCATCCCGATGCATCTTGCCAAGACATCTTTGGGCCAAATATAAAAAAATGAATTTAGAATGCTGAACACGTAAGGTGAAAAGCAGAAAAGCGCAATGCCATGTGGTAATGCAACGATTACACAAATTTTCGCGGATATTTAGCCTTGTCAAGTGTATGATTAACGCAAGTAAGAAATTTGGCGGTTTATATAGGATACGATCTTCTATTTCCACCACGTCTGTCAAAACCCAAGATTCTCAACACAACGTCGTATCCTATATAAACCGCCAAATTTCTCACTTGCGTTAATCATACACTTGACAAGGCTGAAGATCAGTGAAAAGTTATGTAATTGTTTTATTACCACACGGCATTTTGCTTTTCTGCTTTTCACATTACGTGCTCAGCATTCTAAATTCATCTCAATATGCTGTTGAGAAGAAACTTTCATAATTTATATAAACAAAATGCTAATAGGAATTGGAATCGCGGCAGACTGCCTGAACGCAACCATACCACTGAGATAGCCATCTATCAATTTCCTTCCGGACACTCTCCGACGGTCAGATGGTACCGCCAAAACTTTAACAAAGATACCTCAACGACCTACAAAAAATGCGGTGGAGCTCCCAAGACCGTGGATTACTTCCCCTACCTCTGTCCACGTTGGTTCAACCTTCGGTCTAAATTGTTTGGAGCCCCCAATGACGATCTCAAGAACATCCTCAATAACGCTTCTCTGGAATTCTTTTACCGGGGGCCTGGAGGCTCTCGGGAGCTTCTGAAAACTTTGCTTTAGGCAAGAAAGAAGAAGAAGAACTACCTATCTAAAATTTAAAAGCTGAGGCGTGCTTACATAACAACGGGCTTGCTTCAATACTAAGATGGTTGCGTGTTTCCATACCGACCAAGAGGAAGCTCTATAGTTGATACAGCTCAAAATAAAATTGCGTAATAATGTCTAAATTAAATTGTTTTCATTTTAGAAGACTGATTAATATCGCGAATTATCCTTTCGATCTGATAAGTGCCAATTTTCTAGTGATTAATTATGGTTGTGCAGGTCTACTTACCGTGTTCTGGAAATCTCCGTTGCTAATGAAACAAGTATATATGATTTTCATGGGAGTCGTAGTTGCAACGGTAGTCACTCTCTGTGCACCAAAAGTCCTTCTTATTGTGTTATTAATTTTATTAATACTATGGGGTAAGTTTGGTTTAATGATTGATGCATAATAGTCTCATCTGTTTCTAGTTTTTAGCATTGAATTTTTTTCAATATTATGTATATATTAAGTTATCGTATTAGAAATAGGAATTTACATTTTATAAGCGTTACATTACATTACATTAGCGTTGGTGTTATCCAAAAAGGCCCAACGATGGTTTCCATTGTCAAAATAGATTCCATAAAATGCTTGAAATCAATGAAGTTGAATAGGGTTAACTATGGTTTTTATGTAGTTTGGTATAGCTCTAACTATTATAGATAATACTAAGTAAGTAAATAAAGTTCGGCAAAAAAGTTAGTTTTTTTAGTCGAGGTTTATATTATTAATGATTAAAATTTTACAACATAGAATGAAATTCACAAATTTACACCACATAGATTACAATAGATATGGCGGTTGTTGCAGCAGAGATATGTTTTGGTTGACAAACCAATCACGTACTAGTACTGCCACATGTGGTCTGGCATTGTGATGCAGAAACCCCATTTCCCAAGGTGGCAACTACTCTCGAAATTGGTCGACCATATTCTGCAGAAAAACTAGATATCTGTCAGCATTGACACTGCCACCATCATGAAGAACATCGTAACATTGTAATCATTAATATAAATGTTGACTAGAAATACGAACTTTTTTTACCGGGGCCTATACATATATTTTTGGTACATGAATTGAATTATTTTCTAAGATTTTAAAGCTAATAAACTATTTGAGGAAAATGAATGTTGTTCAATTTTAACGCTGCTAGAGAGGTTGTATACATATTAGGTAACAAATAATGCAAGCATTTTTAACAAAACATTTTGTAACAAAATATTTAGAGCTAGAGCTAGAGCTATACCAAACTAAAAACGTAGCTAATATTCCGGATGAAATATAGAGCTTTTGATCTGAACTGAGAATTGTTTGCTGAATTGAGAATTTTTTTGCATTTGCTGTCAATATGGGTCATGGAGAGTCAGAATCCTGTTGATACCACTTTTTCACATTTAAGCATTTTTTTGGCGCCGTTTTGAAAATTAAGAAATAAATAGAAACAAAGTATGAAACAAAAGATGTAATTACTTAAGTATATTATGATTTATTATATGAAATTCACGTAGTTTCTTTAGTTATGAAACAAAACGATAATTTGTTGTGTTGCCATCTTTTCGAAGATAATTTTAACAAATATTCTGCCGTCACAAGAGGCCAGTAGTCTCTCTTTCTCTTGTTCTTTCTTTCACTCTCTCTATTTTTTTCTGGCACAGTTCAGCTGCAGGCCGGAAATCTGCCCAATTCCGAAGTTCAATAGCTAAAACTTCAGTGTTGTCATTGAAGTCATCAAAATTATGGAACCATTCTCTACTGTAGAAAGGGCACTGGCAGATGATATGGTCGACGGACTTTTCAAGGCTGCCAAATTGAATAAAATTAGGAAATGAAACTTTACCAAATGAATATAGGAATTTGTTAGAAGATGTAAGACCCGGTTCTGAGTTGATGAAGTGTATTCAACTTCTTTACTTCTCGATAAATCTACCATGAGAGCTTGGTATCATCTCTCCAGCTAGAGAAGAGGCTAACTTGATCCAATTGTAAACTGTGGTTTATAAAAACTGATTTGGTTAGGTGGTGGTTTTCCAATTAGCCTAAAATTCAAGGCACTGACTTCTGTTGATGTTACAAAAAAAATGATCCTAATTTCATTGGAAATGTATTTTCGTAAAAACTATTTTGTAATTTTTATTAAAGTTAATATTTGCATGCATGTTACTTGCAAGTAGTATTGAATTTTATCATATTTTAATAAAAACGACATTCATTATCTTTACGAAAACACATTTCCCATGAGCTTTGCTAATGTTAACGTATCAAATTTCATAGAAATCTGTACAAGGGTTTTGAACTATGAATGCTTAAAGTTAGAATTTTTAAACATTGTTCTTCTTTCTTTCTTTTTTTTAATTAATTCTTTTGATTATCATTAGTATAAACATAGTAAGTCCGATTAAGTTATTTAAAAATGGATCAATTTGCAAACCTGCTTTTTCGATGCACAAATTCAATCGTCGAAATATTAGTAGGTAATAATTTTGCACTGTTTCGACACTGATTTCTTCAAAGCAATACTTACTGCATTTTTGAGTGAAACCGAATTTTCCAACCCATGTCAGGAAAACTGTTATTCAGAAAGTCGCGAACTCTTTGAGCGGTATGGGGTGGTACCCATCTTGTTGGAAATGGCAAGAGCAAAGCATTTGTCTGCACTGTAATTTTGGAATAAATTTGTTTGACAAAAATTGTTGATAACAATCAGCATTTTCTGTTCGATCAATAAAAAGGTCCAATGAAATGATTTGCATTAATTGCTGTCCAATCCATTACTTTTGGGTTATGTTGGTGAACTTGTTCCCAGAAATGGGGATTTTCATTAGATCACATTGTCAAGTTATAGAATTTTTGTTTTAAATATATAGAACATTTATCAAAAAAAATTTATTGTAGTATATATTCTCAATAAGCTCACAGCAAGGCATTTGATTCTCATAATCTTTTTGTGTCAAAAATTGGACTTTTGTTGATTTAAATGATTTGAGGTGTAGATCCTTTTCTTAACCATTTTCTCAGTTGACCTCTGGGTATATCAAGTTCATCAGAAAGCCTTCTTGTAGACGGGTTTGGTTTAGCAGCTATATTAATTCTGTCAATTTCATCTACTCTTTCATTATACGACCATTTGGTGCATCTCCATCAAATCTTTTAATTTTTTTGCCTCAGTGACATTACTGCAGTTCGTGTTTTGTCCGATTCATGCTGTATGTAGATATATTATCATAGATATAATGATAAATTTGATAAATTATTTACATAATTTGAACCGTAGGGAATTCTGAACCACACTGTGTATCATGTATCTGAAGTACTATAAAAATCTGTTTTAGTTTTGTTGATACACCCTAGCAACCGCCTAGAAACGAGAAATGTGTGTTAGTAATATAAATCGAAACTTACTTCACCGATTAAACTAAAATTTTGCAACAAAAATTACATTGGTACGATGTAGGTATGGTTTATGAGATATGTACATCATTTTGAAGTTATAAAATTGAGTAAACAAATTTACAGCCTACCTATGTATGTTGCAAAATGCGAATAGCTTTCTAGTAATCTAAAAATAGATTTATTAAAATTTAATTGGTCAGAACCTGCTTTGACAGTGTGAGTGCCTTTTAATAAAAAACAGACTTCCAATAGTTTTCTTCTAAATCTACTTTTTCTCTTCTTATGCAAAATTAGCAAATTTCTTTACTTTTATGCTTTGATATGAAATATACGAACATTTTATATTGCTCAGGCAATGATTATGCCTAGCTGATGAGGCCCAACCAGGCAGAAACAGCTGTCCTGGGCTAACACTTGCGAGTAATCTAAATAAGTAGTATATTTTTATCAAAGTATACCTGTTTTTTATTATTTCTTTTAAACACATAAAATTGAGTAAACAATTTTGCAGCCGATGTTGCAAAATGCGAATAGCTTTCTAATAAAAATAAATTTATTAAAATTTATCTAGTTATAATCTGTAAAAGCAAGATTGACCAAAAAGGTCTAAAAGATGGTTAACTCTCCAAATACGAATACCAAAAATACTTATAATACTTTAGCAAGACTAGTTAGCTTGTAGAGCTAACGGCGTATTGCCATAGGCCTAGATTTATGTGATATGATGTACTTTTCAGATATGGTTGCTGTCTTATGCCCCCGTGGACCACTTAATTTATTGATTAATGTGGTGCGAAGTCGTGAAGGTGGCCGAGATCTTTTAGGTCCAATAATGTATTCGACAAAACAACCTCTGACGGGACCTCCTCAACCTCAACCTCAACCTCAACCTCAACCTCAACAAAATACTTCAAATACATCTTCAAGTTTGGTGTGTAAGAAAACTGTCCATTGCACTCGTCCAACACCACTTGCTAAATTTAATAAAAATGATGACATTATAGCACACACCAACTTGAATAGAAACAATATGCTATCTCATTCTGAAGAAAATGTTTGTATTGCTACTACTAATCCACCTGAAAACAAAACCACAAAACAATCTTCTTCCTTTGAAAAAATAAAACCAGTAAGATTCTGTTTTACCTAAAGTTATGTTTAATTGACGTTTGCATAAATAACTAATTTTAAAGAGAACAATATTTTATTTTATCTGTATGCCTCTGCTTTAGCGTGAATGGTGCAAAACTTTGATGGAATAAATTGGCTTTTCAGTTGATGAATAAATTCTAGGGCACAGAATTATCTAAAACTTTATTATGATTGAGCTGTGGAATAAACTTAGAAAGAAAATATATGTAATCCTGGCGTCTGGGTGTTCCGCATCATATTTTTGATGTAGGTAGGAATTTTTAAGGTCCGTTTACTATTCAAAATGAAAGTATAATAAGTTTTATTGCATTATTTTCTTTTTCTTTCTGCATTTCTTTTGTTTTTAGAAAAAATTGCTGTCGCTTTGAAAGTGTCTTTACTCTTTCCGACTAATGCAACTTCTTTGTTAGGAAGCCTTGGCTATCATAGCCCTTTTTATCTAGAAAGATAAGACAGATTTGATCGTTTCTTTTAAGTGTTCTGCAAACATTCATCTGCTATCTTATTACACTAAATTTACGTTAGCAGGTTAATTAACGTAGTTAATTTCGAAGTTTTAAACGTTTTACCGATTACATTTGGAACCGATTTAAACGTTTTGATGAAACGTTATTCCGTAAAAGTGTTGGACGTCGTTTATATTTAGTTGTTAGACAGAAAGTTATACTTTTTCTGTTTCTAAGAAAAGCAAGTGATATTTGGTCTTGATTGAAATTAAAAGATGAAATTGTGTTTTTTAATAAGTTATTATTATTTTTTTAAATAATTTTAGATTCAAATAGACTCTAAAATTGAAAAGTGGCATGTAAGTTTAATTTATACGACTGAAATATTTCTAATTTTCAAAAAGTTCCATAGTACTCCGGAAGGGCTCCCTAGTCTTCAAAGCTAATGGACTTTTATCAAATATATTCAACTGACATTGAGATGAAAATTATAAAAGTGACGCCTCCCGATTAAATAAATTGTTCATTCAGAACTACGAGTATATAGGCCAGCGACAAATAGTTCGTTAGCTTTTAGGGATGCGAGCATTTCCACACTTCCAGGTCAATTTTTTGATATCTTTAAAAAATATATTTATAGGTCAATCACTAACAATAAACAATATAATAAAATTGGAATAAAGTGGTTCCAAGATGAACCCATATTTTGATTTATGATGATCATCTAAATAAAATGTAAGTTGGTATATATTAAGTGTAGAAAATTCCATATTTTGTTCTAAAATTTCATAAAATAATTTAAACTTAAATAATTCTTTTCTTCCATTAATTTCCCTGTTAGTTTTTTCTGGTCTACGGTTAATAGATTTCTCAATAATTTATACACTATAATTTTCTACTAGTAACTATGTTTAAGGATCCTAAATCCCACGACTTCATTTTAGCTTATCTAAGAACCCCTTCTAAACTTCTTGTCAACAACCTTAAAATATCATCTTTTTTTCACCTACTAAATTGCAATTTGCCTTCACAACATCAAAGGTTGATAATTATTTCTCAGCGAAGGACTATGTGCCTGTTAAACTGAAAGCAGGTTTTGTTTATCAATTCACATGTCATAAAGACAATGAATGACACGGCCTACAAAGGTTGAACTTCAGGGCATCAGGCTAAAAGATTGACAGCACATAGGAGAACTGGTCCTGTTAAATTTCATGTCGAAGAGTGCTCCGGGTGCCAGACGAACAATGTCTTTCTATTCGTAAAGCAATGTTATTCACCTACATTAAACAAGATGCTCAATAACAATGGTACCTACCTCTTATTTTCTTAAATTAATGTAATTCTTGAAAATTAATGTTTTCTTTGAAAGACAACACACCTGCAATTCTCAAAGCTAATGTCATCTATAAATTCTCTTGTCTTGATGATC
>JAUYWI010064287.1:0-15333 GCA_034780595.1 Parotoplana pacifica
TAGTCAAGTTGACATCGAAATCTATCTCCTGGACTTTTCCATGTGTACCGTTTCCTTTTGTGCTGTTGAAATACTGTATTTGTGATGACTAGTTTGTGTAGTCTGCAGAAATCTACGAATTGTTGTCCTCTTGTGTTTCTCGTTCCTAATCCAAAGTTTCTTACTTCTTTATCGTCGTTTCCTTCTCCAACAATTGCATTCCAATCTCCCATAAGTTTATTCTGCAGCTCATCTAAATTTGTTTTAGAAACAGACATTTATTCTATAGAATAGCTGTCTAGATTATAGATTTGTTCTATATAATAATAATTCTTTTATTTAACTACACCATTTTAAAATAATATCTATAGAAAAGCTATTCCTCAATTTAGAAACACCCTGTTAATGATCCAAAATGGTTTATAATACTTATTTTGAGCTTCTCAAAACTATAGATGATTGAAATGACTTGTAAATAAATTGTAAACCGGAAAAAGTCATCTTCAAAATTTGACACTCCCATATTCCGATTTTGTCCAACTTTTAGTATGTTATAGACTAGACCCAGCCTAACATAAAACCACAAAAAAACATTTTTTTGTGGTAGGGGTACTCTGGCAGCATATTGACCCGTCTATAAGTAACTCTAAAAAGGAAGAAAAATTAATAACATTGGACAACTAACATAAGTATTCTCCATTAATAGACATGAATTGACTTTATTTGTTATAAATTTTAAAAGTTTTATTTGTCTGAATCCACAATATGATTCATATAGAGAACTAACACCCAAAAATGTATTTTAGGGTTTGAGCTAAGACACTTTATGACCTTTAAATCTCATCTAAAATATTGTGAAAATATCAGGATAAAGTCTATATCTTTGTAGATATATTTTTTTAGAAATCAATGTCAGAATGTCCTCAAGGAGGTCCGACCGCAGCGAATTTTTTGATACCACGCGCATCCGAAAAGGAATTATTTTCATGTTATCAATAAAGAAAATTTTGAATACAAATCTTTTGGTTCATTTTTAGATGAGCACCGTCCAAGACTGTGTGTAAATGGTATCAAAAATTTCGCTAGTAGGTATTCTGACATTGATCTTTTAAAAAATAATATGTAGGTATTCTTAAATTGGAATGGTACTTATAACTAAAATATATTTGCATTTTAGCTTGCAGATTGCACCTTTACTTGCCAGACATCTAGCGTTCAACAAGTTATTGAAGCCAGTAATACTTTTAGTACGAATACGATAGTTTCCGGTTCACAATCAGACTCACGGCCATCTGCAAATCAAAACTCCTCTAGTTTACCTGCCAACAATTTACAAACGACACTTTTTACTTTATCACAAGAACCCGCAAGTAGTTTTGCTAATAGCAATTCTTTCTCCAAATCCCACGGAAGACGGAGTTTGGGTAGAAGGCTGACACACCAGGGTTCAATGCTTTATTCGCAAAACTTTGATGGTAGCCAAACTTCTCAGGAGAGAGTATCTGTTAATTTGTGGATTCCGTGTGCTTTTCTACGAGGCAGTGGTAAATCGGCCCATCATGTGTATCAGGTTGGTAAAAATAACAATTAGAAAGGTTGATGTTTTACAATGTAAAACAGATTCATTGACCTATCTTTGCAAATATATGCTATTTGATATCCCTAGATAGTACCCATGTTCTTCTTTTTCTAGCTTTTCCCACATTTAGGTGCGGATCAATTTCCTACACTTCTTGCTATCCATTGCATCCTCTTCTCGGATTGCCACATGCTCCATATCTTCACGAATGCAGTCTTCCCATTTCTTTTTGGGTCTTCCACACCTTCTCTTTCCCACCATCATCTTTTGTAATTCTTCTACCTACATAGTCAACGTCTCTCCTCAGTCCTAACCACAGGAGCCTCACCTCCGTCAAATTTCCTCTCAATTTCCCAATAGTCATTCTCTCCCTCACCTTTTCATTTCTCACTTTGTCAAGTCTTGTCAGTCTTAAAGACCACCTTAACATTTTTATCTCTGCCACCTGCATATTTTCTTCCTGCTCTTTTGTAGTAGTCACTGTCTCCATCCGATACAGCATTACTGGTCTCACCATTGTCTTATACAGTTTACCTTTTACCTTGTTGGTACTATTCTGTCACATATAGAACCAGCTATTCTTTTCCATGCACCCCATCCAGCTTGTATCCGTTTCATCACCTCTTTCTCAGATCCACCCTCTGTCTGAACTCAGGTATTTGAACTCTACCTGGTTGAGCTTTTCTTCCTGCATTTTAACCTCTACATCCTTTACTGACTTAGGGCCTGATCTCAATTTCAAATACTCCGTTTTCTGCCTGCTAAATCGCATTCCTCCGTCCTCCATTGCTGCTCTCCACATTTCTAGTCTATGTTCTACCTCTGTCCCTGACTCCAATCCCATAACCATAACTACATCATCTGAGAACATCATATCCCATGGTGCTTCTTTCTGGACTTTACACGTCAGGCAGTCTATTACCAAGGCATAAGAAGTGAGCTCGGGGAAGATCCTTGATGGAGTCTCACCTCAAAGTCCTCCTACTCACCGGCAGCACACCTCACCATACAGAGTTGTACACCCTTTGTACATGTCTTGGATGAGTCTTATGTACTTCTCCTCTACTCCCTTCAACCTCAAACAGTTCCACAGTTTTTGTCTTGGTACCCGGTCATATGCCTTCTCTAAGTCACTAAACATGAAGTACAGGTCTTTCTGTCCTTCCCTGTACTTCTCAATCACCTGACGCAGTGCAAACATGGCATCTGTTGTACTCCGCTCAGGCATAAAACCAAACTTGCTGGTGCATAACTGTGACTTTCTCTCTCAATCTTTTGTCCATATTTCTCTCCTACAATTTCAGGGTCTGTGATGTTAGTTTGATGCCGCGGTAGTTTCCATCCTTATTTTTGAAGATTGGGATCAAGGTACTTCGTCTCCAATTTTCTGGCATTTCTTCTGTCTCCATTATCTTTCTAGATACTTCTGTTAAGCTCTCTATCCCTGTTTTAACGTGCTTTCCATGCCTCTACTGTTATGTCATCTGGTCCAACCGCCTTTCCTCTTTTTATACGGATAAATGTCCAGGATACTTCTTCTTCACTCACTTCCTCTACTTCAGTTTCTTCAGCTTTTTCTAAGCTCTCTTCTCTGGTTTTCCACTTTCATGAGCTGGTGGTAATACTCCTTCCACCTGTCTCTGTTTTTTGCCACATCTGCCAGTACCTGTCCATTTTTATCTCTCACAATATTTGGTTGGTATACATCTTAGGATTCCTTATTTCTCTATTTTGCGAGTCTAAAAGCTTTCAGATGTCTATTTTTCTCTTCTCTACTGTTATATAGGTCATTATATGCCTCAGCTTTTGCTTTGGTCACTGCACTTTTTGCTGCCTTGTTTGCTTTCTTGAATGCTTTCCTCATCTCCTCACTCCTGTTCAAGTCCCTTTCTTTTTTCTTCTCACGTTTCTACTTTATACCAATGTATACTTCGGTACACCACAACCATTCTCTTCATTCTTTCCTTTTTTCCCTGATGTAACATCTAAAGCATCCTTTACTACCTCTTTTATAACATTGTTCAGTACCTCCCACGACTTTTCCTGTCCAAGTTTCTGTCCCACCTTTTCAACAAATTTATGTTTTCTATGTTTTTTAGCTTCCACCAACAAGTTTTCTTTATTTTAACCTTTTTCTTCTTAAATTTTCCCTGTATCGTTGCTTTGCATAACACCAACTTATGCTGTTTGGTCACTGTCTCTTTTAGTATTACATGGCAGTCCTGTACTTTTTTAACTTTTCCTTCTACAGAGTATGCAGTACTTGTTCCACTACCACTGTATGTTATTTGTATTGATAGTCTCTTTGTTGATCACTGCCATTCTTTGTCATTGCAAAGTCTACAATCCTTTCACCTCCTTCGTTTCTTATCCTAACACCATGTCTTCCTATGACATCTGCAGCATCGTTTCCCTCAACGACATGTCTATTTAGGTCTAGGTAAAATCAAATGAATATATTAGAGACAAGATCTATCTATCTTGTTCCCTGCCTTAAGGCAGGTTCATGTCTATGGATTCCATTGTTCCCTATTACGTGCCAATTCCTTAAAATTCGAATATAACACTCTTACAAGATCTGTTAACATTCGTGATGAGTGAAAAAAATTAAAATAGTACAATAAAATTAAAATTTTAAAAATAAAATGAACAGAAAGAATGCAGTTACCACAGATCATCCCGCTCTGCATTCAACTCCTTACACCCCAACACAAAAGTTACCTGTGAAGTTGAAGAAATTGATTGTCTACCTTTTCTGACTAGATTGTTTTATGGATTTCGATTTTTGGATTTCGGATTTATTAGATGGTATTTTCAATCATTGAGTTTGGATGTAGAACAAGATACACACGATTACATAGTTTTGATTGGATCTTGAAGGGATGTTGTTTTTATGTTGAAGCCATATTTATATTTTTACACATCTTTTGGTTGGATTACATTCATTTCTATGATGTTACTACTGTCGAAGGCTTGACTGATTTTATTTCTTATTTTTTATGTTTTCTGCAGTAAAGATTAATTCAACAATTCAAACCGATGTGTTACAAAATCTCTATCATTCGAACTTTAGTACATCGCAACCATAACATTTGCTCTCTAGTCTATCTACCTCATAAACTTTCACTGATACAACTACCTTATCTCGAATGCTAATAATCCACTAAAATTAGATTTTCCCCAAGATTCATAAGCTAAATTGATTCAGATGGATATCGCTCTCACAGTCAGCAAGACCTTCCCTATGATTCGAACCATTGTCTTTTATGGCAGACTACCAAAATCCTGATCTGGCCGCTAAAGACACTCTCAAAATTTCCTTTCAATTTTATGTTATCTACAAATTTCTGTATAGTTGTGGAGTTAAGTGCCTTGGGAAAGACTGAGACGTCTTGGAGTTCAAATTGAAGAGCAACGCTCTGACAAGAAAACCAGCGTATTCCAAGATCTAGCTTCTTGCCGCAACCCACCTAAAATTTTGGACTTTCACAACCATTAATCTGGTATCTAAGACTGCAGATGATCTACTCAATTTCCTAGAACCACTTTATCTAAGCCAGAAGTTAGTACCCTAAATTGTAGATGAATTAGATAAATGAGTAAAATGCTATTTTTTAGAGATATGAATTGGTACGAAGTTCCCAAATGTTTAAACTGCGGCCGTAAGATGGGCATATTTTTACATATCTAATAAAGTACTATCACTTTAGGGTATCAAGCCTTTTTTTACCTTATGACAAGATTATCTTGTTGTGGGCTAACTATACATTATATTGTATACATGTATATTGCAATACAGATTGATAGTTAATTTGATGCACAAATATGAGTGTGTATTTTTTATCAGTATGAGTATTAATGTAGATCCGAAAAATCTAATTGTGATTATTGAAGTTTGAACTTTAATCGTTTTGTAGACTGTTGAGCGGGTCAAATTTGACAAATAAGTTTACTGGTTTTTCTTAAATTATGAAAAATTGTTGTTGTTTCGATAAATCTTATAAATTTTCAGAGTATTATGAAGGGATTTCTATAATTTGCGCTTAATTTTAGCTTTGTCATTTTTGTGGTCTTTGAGCAACATCTGCCTCAGTAAATGTTTGAGGGAATAAAAAGAACTATGATGAACGGCAAAAAATATTCATTAGACTATAGAATAGTAAATTGATATGACCTTCAAAGGAAAATAAACACTCTAAATTCAACTAATTTAATTGAAAATTCGTTCTATGAATCTAAATCAATTAAGATTAGTGTTTGGATAAATTTCCTTCAAAATTAATGTTTTCTGAAATTTGTTGTTCTTGATCATATTATCTTATAGAGCGCTCATGATGACTAATGAATCCATATTTCCTGGACTGTTACTTCTCAACTTAAAAAGAAACATTGAATCAATAAATCTCTCTAAATAATATCTTACCAGGAAACAGTGCTTTAATATCTATAGTTTCAAATGCATCCATTTTTGAATGTACGTTATCCAACTTAGAATAACAACGAAGCATTTGTTCAACAGATAGATGGGGAGGTTTATCATTCATTAGCTAAAAAAGAAAATATTACTGTAGAGTTAAAACAATTTGCTCTAAGGTGCAGTTCACTTAACCCATAGTTTACATTAAAGATTACTAAAGATTCTATAAACTACAACTTCTTAATATTTGTGAATGATTGGAACGAGCACCAAATTGAGAGAGTTCAGTATAGTGGTTTTGTGGATCAGGACCATCACTGGGTTAACCAAAACCGCGTTTTGCATTTATCTTGAGGCAGAAATGGAACCGGTGTTCGCTTATGAAAATTCCCAACGTTTGCCTGTTGACAACCCTAGAGGCATATTTGTGAAAGTAAATTCAAGATCAAGCTTAAAGCAAATAAAGGACTTAATGGACTTAAAGAGCAAACTAGAAAGAGCAGCCAGAAAGGGATTAGCAAAGTACTTAGAAAGGAGCTCAGGCTCATAATGAGAAAACCGTGGGAGCATGTGAGTGGTAGTTATGGACCAAGTTAGACATCAAGATTGTCAAGTCTAGGACCATTGAGGAACGAAGAGAAGCGGCCAAGAGGCCGAGCGATAACCGTCGATACGACAAAACTGCAAATTCACAGAATTGTCTATAGTGAAATCGGGTATCATTACTCAGACGAGAAGTAGTTTAAACCACAGAGCGAGACGAGTTTTTTAAGAGCCGCAATAATCCGATATATTGGCGATACCTCATCTACCTAGCCGGTGACATTGAATCCAACCCAGTACCCAAAGAAAGCGGATCCTCGATCATCATTCAACTTAACGCCAGATTGGTGGAAATTGATAAAACTCCCTTGAAGATAAGAAACCAGACCTTTTAACCATCCAAGAATTTAACTATCGACATTGCCAGTTCCAAAATTACGTCGGCAAATCTTGGGGACAAAAAGCCGAAGACATGCAAAATATGTACAATCAGTAAGTTTGTGTGTCAACCACTTGCTTGTGCTTTTGCGTCGGTCGAGTGGATCCGGCCGATCACCCTCAGATAATTCAGCAACTGGTTGGCGGTGATATTAGAGCGGGAGGGATTAGGAGTGCCAAAGCTGCAGTCCTTTGAGGGATCCATCTAGGGCAGTCGCAGAGGTTGTGTTGCTGGGTCTCTTCTTCTTCTTCTTGACAGTCTGAGCATGTGTCATCGTTGTCAATCCCCACTCTCTTTCTTTAGCTTTTCAGAAGAAGAGAGTGCCCAGTGCGATATCTGGACAGTTCTGTGCAGATATACCTTTTCATCTTTGTTTCAACACTGGGCAGAATTTTTCACTCTGTATTGTTATTGGTTCATTGTCCTCCAATGCTTGTTCTGATTTGTTTTTGACAGTTGCAAGACTGATGTTGATGTTGTCTTGACTAAGCGTTGCAGCTTCCTTGGCTAACCTGTCTGCTTTTCTTTGGGATTAATTCAGTAAGTTAAACCTGCTGTTAAATACGCCATGAGCGTTTGGGTCAATTATCTCACTAATTTTGCCATCAACAAATTAGAAGTAGCCAACAATAGAGTAGCCAGTGTCATCAAAAGATGCTTTGCATCTTCCCCCGTTGATAAATTTCATAAGGTTTGCAACATATGTATCTACCACGAAACAAAGAACCAAGAGACAGAGCGTGATCTCCATAGAGCAAACTGTAAGACAAAATAATTCTCCATCAAATTGACTGCCATTAAAAATGTCAAACAAAGATTCTTCTCACATGGTACAGGTGGAAAGAAGAGAGCAAGTAATTTTTTCCTAACTGGAGAGAGAACAAAATCACAAACTTCCTAGTACCCCTCCATAAAACTGGCGTGACAACCACCCACCATAAAGATCATTGTATGATCATTGTTCATAACGAAATAAAAACGAGAAGCTCTTTAAACTATCAAAAATTACCATTAGAATTTTAGTATCTACACTGACGGCTCGGTTACTAAAACCGGTAAGTGAGGCGAGGTTTCATTGTCTTCGACAAGGAAAGTAACACCATCAAGGAAGAGCGGTCACAGCGGGCCCCATAGCCGACAGTTGTTTCTCTGATAGAAGGGCGATCAAAGAGGCTACCAAATGGCTCACCGAAAAAGCACAGACTCTAAAGCCATCATCAACAAATTACAGGGAGACCAAGACGATGACCTAAACAAAAGAACGTAGTCTCGCCTTATTAATATGATGAAAAATCAGGTTACCCTTCAATGGATCCCCTAATACTGTGGAGTGAACGGCAATGAGATCGCCGACCGTCTTCCTGACAGAGACACGGATAAAAACGACAAGAACATCGAAATTTATCTGAGACTCGCTAAAACAGCAATTAAAAAGAAAAACCCTCAGCCCTTCCTCTAACAAATTTCAATCTTCAAGAATTTCATAAGTCGCTATTAATCAATTCATCAGCGGCCATAGCGTGGTCACCAGAAACTATAGACAGCGAATTGGCAAAAACTACTCTCCTAACTGCCAAGACTGCCGCTCAGAACCTGATTCTGTGTCCCAATATCTTGAGCACTGCTCCAAACCCTACCCTCGACTGGAAGTACATCCTCGCTCGCCTTATCAGGAGGAACAGAAGGATCAACCTCCTTTCCGTGAAATGGGGCCTGTAGAGGCCTCAACTCAGGCAGAAAGCACGATGAAGCAAGAACCGTGGCAGTGCGGAGTTTGTGATTTTTATGATAGGTCGGTTGAAGGTGGTGTGTCCAACGTTGGTAGTAACAGAGGTGGACAGTGAATGCCTTGAGAGGAAGAAAACGAATGGTGCGTGGTGTAGTTCTTTTGAGGTGGAAATTGGGGCTATGGCTCTTGCTTGTGATATTGTGGAGGATAGGCGTCCATCTAGTGTGGACATCCATACTGACAGCCAAGTCCTTTTTCGAGCCCTTAAGAATAGTAGTGCTAGCAGTCAAGCAAGTTAGAAAATGTGAAATGAAAGCTGTTTAAGATCGACAGCGAGAGAGAGGTTCTCATGCACTGGAAACCGGCCCACGTTGGCACTGGCAGGGATTTGACAAGGCAGATGAAGAGGCCAACAGAGTCGAAATCGAAGAACAAACCAACATTCCGATCGATTATGAGGCGGTCAAAATGTGTATTTAGAAGGCAGATTAGCTGAAGCCCAATTTTAGACGAAAGATTTTCCTCTGTCTGCGGCCAGAAAATTAAAAGAAGGAAGCTTAAAAGAAAGAGTTCTAATAGCTCAGATTGCATTCGGAGAAACCACTGACAACAGATGTGACGACTGTAAAGAAATCGAAGACAAATATCACGTGTGGAAGACGAGAGAAGAAGCAGAAGAATCGACGAACTTGGAACTCTTCGGAACGACGAGACAACAGTTGGTTACCTGCGGAAGGTGAGGACTAAATGGTTTGAAGCGACGCAGTTACCTACAGTGACAACAACAACAACTAGGCTAATGAAGAACACTTTGAAAGTAAATCAACATCCTTACCTCATACATAACTGATATAATGGCAACTCCATCTGCATTTGCAATTGCATTTTTATAAGATTGATATTTTGTGTTCCAAAATGTAAATTGAAGTTCAGCTGCATAAGCATTTCCATCAATAGTATGTTCTGATCCTCCAGTCCCGCCTACTATTTTAAATCCATAATGTGTTAATCGATATGTTTCAAATTTCTTTAATGGACCACCACATATATCTACAAATTCATTAACCAAAGTTTAATATAACAACTAAATCAATACACAATACACTAAACCTGAACAATGACAATGCATTTTATTGTTAAGTTAAACGTTATGATGTGCTGGTTTTGAAAACATGGGGAATCAAGGTTTGATATTAAACAGATGCATTCTTACTAAAGAAATGTGTTAAGTATGTACGAAATGAGTTTTCATTTTGATTTTAATATTGACGAAAAATTATAATTAACTATCAAAATATGGGTAGCTATGCTTTTCATTTACTGTAAAACATTTTCCGAAAAGTAAATTGAAATTAATATAGTAAACATCATTGCACAAATACTATTATGCAATACACACGTATACTCGTACGCGTGTATAAGTTGTTTGTTATAATTATTTTTTAGAAATAATACTTACTAGCTTGTCCAAATGTTTTCATAACAAAATTATGTGGAGTACGAATAGTCTGTTGTGTTGAAAGTTCACCTAAATTGATTTGTAAAGGATTTTCTTCAAGTGATGAATCATGCTGAACTGTAGCTGAGTCTATGTTAATTGGTGACTGACAGGGATTCAGACAATTTGGATAGATATTTCCCCAATACTGAGGTTCTGTAAATATATTTTTAAATGTACATGTTAATAAATTACATTAATTAATTAGTGTGTCACAACTAAGAATCTTTAAAATATTGTGCAAACATATTGATCTATAAAATTTTTCAACTAAAATACTAAATATCATCTTTCAAATTTTTCAATAATAATAATAATACCACAATTACCATAGCCTTTGCAGCCTTTGTATCCCCATAAAAGGTCTGATTGATCATCTCCAGTTATAACTAAAATAATTAATTAAAGTATGTAATAAATATTATTGGAAAGTTAAAAAACAAACCAAAATAAATAAACTAACATATAAGCATTACCTAATCCAACAAAGTGTTTAAAATATAAAAATACCATCTTTTTATCATCCAGAAAGTAAAAATAAAACATTTTTATGGACCCGATCCAGGCTTAAGACCTCATAGAAAATTAATCAGAAAAGTTAGATTAGAAACCTCTTTTCTGGTTCATAGTCTTCTAATAGCCTCATAATTCTAAATTTCAAAATTGAGTAATATAGTTTGCTTCAAATGGATTTTATAAAGATTTAAGTTTATCAATGGAGGATAGCTAGAATTTCAGTGTTTGCAGCCAAGGTTGTTGAATTTGAAAATTAGTAGCATTTATAAGATAATATACATCCTGCCTCATCCCTTTTTTCATTAACAACTCTGGCATGCCATTCTTGACTTTAGCATTTGTATGAAAACCCTCCAGAAATATACTTCTATAATGTCTTGCATCATAAATTACAATCTTTCAAATACGTGTGATTATTGTTATTTGGTTATCTCTGGAATATAAACAAAGTCTACTTTCTATGAAATATTTCATTATACAACGTATGTATAGGATAGAAATGCATAGACATATGCTGTAAGCAAGGGTTACTAAGCGTATTAATAAGCAATTTCCGAACCGATGGATTGGCAAATTTGGTCCAATGTCATGGCCAGCAAGAAGTCCAGATTTTATTTCCGCTGATAATGCATTGTGAACGATTGTCAAAAGATTTGTTAAATTACGGAATCCTAATGGTATTGAAGCACTGCGGCATTCCGCGCAATGTAAATATTTGAAGAATTTAATTTTAATCTTCTTTAATCAATTCATTCAAGGACTTTTTGTCGTCTATCACTTTGCAAAGATATAGGAGGCTTAGAAGTCGATCCCTGCTATTTGTTTTTATGTAAGATGTCTGTCTATTGTTGAAAAATGATAAAAGCACCAAACTTTGTGAAAAATTATGTGAGCTAATAGACATTAAAAATTGCACACACTCCAACAGTGTTTCCTCTTGGATCCAATTGCTTTGGCTATAGATATGCCGAAAAATCAGAAAAAAGTACCTTTTTGTTAAAATAATTCAATGCATCTATCTAATTCTATTGTCTGATTCATGTTTTCATATTTTCAGATGGACTCCACGTAAATGCTTAAAGTTATCTATAACATTTTGAAACTAAACGAAATATAATTTACTATTTAAAAACGATGAAGTAAGTGTTCTCAATAATTTAATGAGATATCATGGAATATTCTATTCTAGTTATATAAATTTAGATGGTATTCCAATTCTTAGTTTAGAGCACTGTTTGTTACAAATAAGTCATTTCAATGAAAATCCATTTATATGGTATTTCATATAGGTAAGTACTTGAAATAATATTATTGAAAGTTTGAAACTTTTCTTTTTTTAAATAAAAATAAATAAGAAAATTATGATGTTTGATAATTTGCATTATTAATTAAAAGTTGATATATTTCCTATAAAACCACAGAGTAAAATGAAAGAAATTATAGGGTTAAAAATTAAAATTTATCAAAAACAAAAGTATAGTTACTGCTATATTTAGTTAGTTGTCGAAATATACATATTCACTAACACAATGGAAAGACAAAAATAGAACCATTTTTATACATATAGGGTAAATTTGTAAAAAATCTTTGTTACTATACAATATTAACATCCCTAACAAATGCATAAAACATCTAAAAATGGATTATTAACTGTCACCCTAAAATTAGCTAAGTACCAAATTTCATTAAAATCAATTATGTTTAGACTATGATATAGGTGATGGAGGAGTTTAAAGGAGGAGGAGACGAATCAAAAGAAAAGCCAGATCGGATTTAAAAACTAGAACATGAACTAGAAACCCTCAAATGGGATATAGTCGGGTTAGCTGAAGTAAGAAGAAAAGATGAAAGCAATATAACTCTTAAAAGAGGCAACATCCTATTCTGCAAAGGTCACCAAAGCAAAAGCGAGGTGAGAGTTAGATTTCTAATTAGCAGGAAATGTTGTCAATTTTAAAGCAATTGATAAAGGAATGATCAAAATGATGATCAAAATGAACAAAAACTACAAGATCCAGTTAATTCAAGAGACAGATACAGTGACAAAGTTATCGAAGAACTCTACGACAAATTAGACAGTTTTATTGATGAAGATAAATGCAAAGCGACCATAATTATGGGAGATTTCAACGCAAAAATTGGCATCAAATTAGATTCAACGTCCACAGCAAAATTAAGATCAGGCAGGCGCAAAGAGAAAGGCGAAAGATTAATACAATTTGTTACCTCAAAGAACATGTCGATTGTCAACACATTCTACTACAAAGAAGATGGACCTGGCGAAGTCCTAATCATCAAACTAAAAATGAAATCAACTAAATACTCTCAAATAAGATGTCTATAATCAAAGATGATTCCACCATTAATCAAGTAAATGTAGACAGCGACCACAGAATGTTAAGATGTAAGCTTCAGATCAATACAAAGCAAGAAAGAACAAATAAGTTACGAAAACAAATCGAGAAATTTTAAAATTGAACCGCGGTGCCTTTCAAATAGCGCTTACTAACAAGTTCCATGAACTCAAAACAGATGATATAAACGACTGGAACGACGAAATAGTCAAGATCACCAAAATATGTACTTTAGCATTAGCTGGAAAAGGGGATAATGCCACAAAACCTGAAAGATGTCATGGAAAGAAGAAGAAAGGTGAAGAGGGACAAATATACCAGTAGGATGGAATATACAGAACTGTGTAAAACAATTCGTAAGAAAATACGAGAAAACACTAGAATCAGAAACAATGGAGGTAATCAATGCAATCATAGAAAAGAACGGCAGTTTGAAAATATGAAGAAACAATCTAACATCGTCAGAGAGAGAATACTCGTTCTGAATGATAAATATGCAAATGAAATCACCAATCAAACAAAGATCCTGAACAGAATTAGAGAATTTTACGAAGATCTATATTCATCAAACATCCCAATTGGAAACACAAAGACTCGGAGGAAGATATCCCCGAGATAATGATAGATGAAGTAACGAATGCTATAAAAGAAATGAAAAAGGAACACGGTTCCAGGACCTAATGGGCTAGAAAGTGATGTAATCAAAGAAGAAGGAGAACCTTTAGAAAAAGAGTTGACTAAGCTGTTTAACTTAGCCCTTGTGAAACGTAAAGTGCCTGAAATTTGTAAAGACTCTGAATTATTCATCCTACACAACAATGGTGATAATAAAGACATAAAGAACTATCGTCCCATCAGTCTACTGGCACGTATCTATAAACTGTTCACTAAGATCCATACGAAGAGACGGAGAAAAAACTAGACAAAAATCTATTAATAGAACTAGCTGGATTTCAAAAAAAATCTTAGCACAAGGGATCATATCCAGTAAATTAATCAATTAAAGGACAAGTGCAAGGAATACAATCAGCCTAATTTACGTACTCTTCGAAAAAGCCTCTAACTCATGGGAATAGACGCAATTTTCTAATCTCTGGAGAACGAAGGCATAGAACCTCATGTCTACATTCTAAAGAACATTTACACAAACTGCTACTCAACTATAACACTCAATGATAATAAGACGAAATCCAGCATTAACACAGGCAAGGTGATACCATCTCTCCTAAACTATTCACATCATGTCTAGAATATGTGTCCAAAACCATTAACTGGGAAGAGAGGGGAATATGCATCAATGGCAAATATCTAAACAATCTCAAGTTTGCAAATCAAATCAAATCAAATCAAGGTAGTGAAATCCAAAGAAAAAATCATTTGGGATGGGTAGCCTTCAGCAAACTGAACAACATCTTCAGGAGTATACTACCAGTAAGTCTAAAAGTAAAAGTATTCAACCAATGTGTGCTGCCAATGTATGCTTCGGAAATCTGGATTTCAACATAAAAATGGAAGAGAATTACGTGTAGCAAAGAGAGCAATGGAAAAGGATAAAGTTCGAAACACAACTCTTGGGAAAATAACAAAAGTTGAAGACATCATTCATAGTATAAAAATAAATAAATGGCGCTAGGCAGAACACATTGGTCGAATGAAAGACAACAGATGGACAGAGAGACTAACATTCTGGTCACCGAAAAAAGGGAGAAAACGACCGGCGCTCAGGTAGCGCGAAGACATGAAGAAGTTTGTCGGAAAAGGAGAGGCTGAACGGGAGAAGACATGCTGAGGCCTTCACCTTGCAGTGGGCTGACACAGGCCGATACGATACGATACTATATCTTATAAAGCAATTTTGATTACAGTTGACAGTATGAATTTAAAGGCAATAAACCGTTTCACTTTTTAATGAGAAAGGCTCTAAATAGGCCATTTTCAATTAACCTATAAAGCCCAATAGGCAAGGCTGAGCTGCAGAGCTAACAGTCAGTTTGCCATTGGCTCAGATAATAAGTTATGAAAAAATAAATACCTAGCTAATTGCTAGTGATTATAAAATGTAGAATAAATCTTTACTGCAGAAAACATAAAAATAATAAATAAAATCAGTCAAGCCTGCGACAGTATTAAATCATAGAAATGAATGTAATCCAACAAAAAGATGTGTAAAAATATAAATATGGCTTCAACATAGAAACAACATCCCTTCAAGATAAAATCAAAACTATGTAATCGTGTGTATCTTGTTCTACACCCAAGCAGAAGCATGATAAGATGGC